>JAPYYX010001287.1:0-27766 GCA_030522605.1 Cremastinae sp. B BG-2022a | reverse complement strand
TTTCTAAAAAATATCATTTTTAAAAAATTGCAAAAGGCGTTTCACGCTCAAAGGCTACGGCTGTGTCTAAATACAGCCTTCCTAATTTTTTTTTTATAAATAAGTCCCTTCATAGATGATCTTTGAACGTATTTTGTAAACTTGAAGAAATTACAAAAATTCGCTGAAATTTACAAATAAAATTTTTCAATACCGAAATGAAAAATGAGATTATTTTTTTAATTTTTATAAAGTAATGCTCATTTGAGGTATTCCTTGCGTGAGGAGGAAAAAGTATAGAAATTTTGTTCTCGTTTTTTCTTGTAAATTATTGTAAAGCAACTAAAGAACATACTCAAAATTTAAATTGATCCTATGTAAAGCTTATTCATCACTATATAATAACAAAAATGAGAAAATTTTCGTCTTCAGATTTTTCTAAAGAGTTAATTGAAGCTTCTTTGATGTTATATAAAAATATGTGCAAAAATTTCAACGGGCTTCACCAATCAAAAAATCACGATATTTAACACGGATTCTTATGGGAGGTTGCGAAAAATGACGACTTTCAAGAATAAATTTCTTGATTTTTCAATCGGTAACAGGCCCTAAAATTTTACACAATTGTACATATGACATCAAAGAATGTTTCTGCAAGTTGTCAGTGAAACCTAAAGAAAACGCTGTGACGCAAGGAATACCTTCATCGAAAATTGGATGAAATTTAGAAAAAAAACATTCACTTTACATTTGACATCGAAAAAAAATTCAAATTTTTATAAAATTCTTATTGTCAAGCCTTGCGATGCTTCATATAATTATATTAATTGTGAAAATATTTCGTTGATTGTGAAAATTAGAAAAAATATATTCACTTTATATTTGACATTGAAAAAAATTCGAATTTTTATAAAATTCTTATTATCGAGCCTTGCGATGCTTCATACAATTATATTAATTGTGAGAATATTTCGTTAATTGCGAAATTTCTAAATTGAATAGAAGGGTGAAAAAGCTTCTGACTCTCAGAATCTGATTTACTGATTAATCCGCACGATTCGGACTTTTCGTCTGTCGGATGATACATTGGGAATTGAGAGGGTGGAAAGGACGGATTGAAAGAGTCGAAGAGGTAAGAGACGAGCGAAGGGGTGCCGGGGGGGTCGAGAAAGGTTCGGAAAGAGAGAAAAAGATGGACAGAGAAAGGTGTATCGTTACCAGGGCGAAAGAGAGCGAATGCTCGAGCTGTTTTCCCTGTAGAACGAGCGTTCACTGCGAGGATCGCGTAGGATGGCAAAAAGGGACGAGAAGACACGAAGGAGAGAGAGATATAAAATGAAAAATAAGCAAAGAGAACGAAAGATAGACAGAGAAAAAAGGATGAAAAGCGAGAGGGTGGACGGTTGCTCTCGAGGATGTTGCGCGGGAGAAGAGTAGATGAGAGAAGAGGTGAAGGAGGAGAGAGAGGAGGACGTGTAGTCGGGTCACGAGGGCCACAGAGAGTAGCAAACGGCTCGGGAGGAGGCCAGAAGGGAGGAGAGGTAGAGAGCGAAGGACGAGATGGAACCGAGGAGAGAGAGAGAGAGAAAGAGAGAAGGAGGATTCCCTTACAGCGAGATAGAAAGGGAGAAGATCTCTGGACGTTCAACGCGTAGGGACGTTCAATACTGTAGCAACGACGAGCCAGCGCCATTGGCTACCATTTTCTCTCTACGACTCCTTCGTATACGGGCTTCTTCCACTTATATATACATACATACACGTATATAAATTTTCTCTCTGTATTTTTTTTCTCTCGTCTCTCTTCTCCCTTTTTTCCTTCATCTCCTCGCATTCTTTTTTCGTATCTACTCGAAGTCGTAGATACATGGAAATATGTGTATAAAGTATACCCTGTACATAATGTAAAGTACGTGTAGTATGTAGCCAAAGGATACTTTAACTCCGTACTCCTGGTCTTCTCTCGGATCTTCTCCTCGCCTCGCCGTACCCCCTGGCACCTTTTATCAATCCCTCCTCTGTTCCTCTTTATTTTCCTTTTCCCTCGATGCACCGTATTGCAACGCGCTTCTTTCGGAATCTCGACCACATGCCATGGAAAAAGAGAGCCACGAGAAAAACTGCAGAGAGAAAAAACCTTTTTTCCTTTCTCTCTCTTTTTTATTTTTATTTTTTTACTTATTTTTTTTCCTGGAATCAGTGGTACGAGTTTTGTATTACTCTCGGTGAATTTTTTACCGGGTACCTCTAACGAGGGAGAAACTTCAGCCTCCGCAATCCGGAAACTCAGAAGTCTCGAGAAAAGTCAAATCTTGAGTTGCTATTCCGGATATCTCGAGGTCTGCTTCGCGACGCGAGGAGGAAAAAATTTCGCTAACCGTACAAATGTTTCATCGGTAAACGTAACGGGAGAAACGATTTTTCACGAGCAATTTGACGCAAAGAATGTCTCCGAGCGTACGGGAAGATATAGACGGAGACGGAATTTTACTACTCCCCGAACGAGAAAGTCCGAAACGCTGCCCGCAGGGCGATAGTCGTCGACTTCTGCAACGCTCAATTTTATTCTCCGCTATTTTGACCGATTGCTACGTTCGCAGTGACAATCTTGCAGATGTAAATCCTCTGAAAAATCCTTTTCTTTCTTTTGTTTTATGATTTATTTTTAGCTCATACCTTAACATTAATTTTTTCGTATTCAGGCACTTAACAACAACGCTCTTTCGCTCTCGTTTTTCATTTTGTCGTTTTCTCGTTTCCGTGATTAGTCGATAGACCATTCTTCTTGCTTATTTTTTTTATCATTACTCCGAGACTCCAAAAAAGACACGAGTGCACGTATCACAAAGACTGAATCAGCTCGCGCATTTTTCACGAACAGCATATAAATCGATATTTCATTCTTTCTCTCATAAAGAAACGACGCAGTAACCTCTCATAATTTTCATCGATCATCACGCCCGTTATATATATATATATAAAAAAGCAATTACTATGAAAACTTAAATCGAAGGTAGTACACTTATGATAGAAAGAATAACGGATAACAAAGGCACCCACACTTCCGGATGCCATTCGAAAAAAAATACGTCAGAAAAAGATATCCAAAGCGGGATCGAAACGAGGCAGTCGAGTATAGGATTCAGTCGTTCGATTCTTGTTCGAGATCAATTTCAATCGTTTCAGGATTTTTATCGTCTGCTGTTCTTTTATCGGACTTTTCGTCACTGGAATGGATTACTGGATTGTTTGATTTTTTCGCATCGGACGTAATCTCGGACTTGGCAAAAGCGTTCAAAATAGGAGATTTCGGGAATTCCTGACCTCTGGCCACAGAAATTAATTGGACTCTTTTGGGAGTTTTTGCTTGCGCGGTCGAAGCTCTCGGACTCGAAGATGGCGAAGATTTTATCTCCAATTGTTTTTTCATTTCCTCCTGAGTTATTTTTTTCGTAAACTGAGTTATCAACGGCACAGGCTTTTTTTCCTTTTCCTTGTCCTCTTTTTCTGGCCTTTCCATCTCGATCTTCGGTGGCTCCGTGAGAGTTCTTCGTTTCGGCGTCAATGCGTAATTCCAGCAATTAGGCAGAGTCAATATTTCTTCGCCGAGATATTCCTTTCTCGTTTCCTCGGAGACGTACCAACAATTTTTAAAATGCATTGGGCCTTCCTCGGGGCAGGCCATGCGCGTTGCCAGGTCGCGAATTTTTTGACCGACACTCGATTTCGAAAGAGGATTCATCTTTTCGGTGGTTCTTTTCTGATTCCAACACGTTATGAATTCCTTAACAAGGAAGTTTATACCGTGAACGTTACCGTGGATCAGTCTTATCAATTCAGGCAGTGCGTCGTCAGGAACTCTCGTTTTCTTCGGTCCTCGCCTCTCCTCGTTCGCACTTGCATTACCGTCCGGTGCAGCACTTGTTTCTTGCGACACCGGGGCTGCCAAAACTATCGGCGTCTCTCGGACCCAGACTTGTCGAGCCGTTAGAAAATCTACCAATTTTTCGGAAACTAGAAATAAAAATTTAATGGGTTGTAAATAAATAATATAAACATTATATCATAAAAATTACATCAGTCTCATATTTTTTGTCGACGTGCACTTACTGTTTTCGGGGTAGGAATTAACCGGACCTTGCCAAATGCAACCAATAATTTTAGGAGTTATTTTCGACGGCTGAGTTTTTCGCTCCGCTTCGAACTCGTCACCGAGAATCTTCAGTTTGAATTTTTGTGTTTCCGGCGACTGAAATTTTTTAATACATATTTTCGTATTACTATTTCATACAATTTTAATAAAAAAATAAATAAATAAATAAACGTACCATGTCTTCTTCATCATCGTCTGCCTGAGCTTCTTCGTCAGAGAGATAACTGAAAAAAATGACAGATTAATAAATAATACAGATTACAGATAAATACAAATTATTAAATAATAATAATAATAATAATTTTTTTTAATTTTCACAAGTTTGACTCACCCGTGGGGAACCATGAATTCATTGTCGACATCGTATTCGTTCTCTTCAGGATTTTCCTCGTCTTTTTCATCGTCAGAGCCACGCAGGGATTCTCCGGGTTCCTCCTCTTCCCATTCCTCGTCAGAGTCAACTTCGTAGTCGAACCATTTCTGAATAAAGAAAATAATATAAAAATTAATTACGAAAATTTGTTCTAAATAGAAGAAAAATAATATAAAAAATGTAATTTTTGTTTAATTTTCGATAGCTACTAATTAATTTCATGCGCTTCTGAGAAAACGTATTCGTCGTTCAAATTTTTTTATCACTTGATACGATGCAGCTCTTTCATCCGACCGATCGACAGTGAATAAGCAGGACGTTCGTATCAGGAACGACTTCCTTTACGATATATCACGAACCCGAAGATTTTCGTGCCCGAGCCAACAATAACATGCTCATTCTGTTCATGCTACCAACATATAAAAAATAAATACAGAGCTCTCTTCTACCGTGTGATAATATTGCGAAATAAACGCAGTTATTTCAAAAAATCTTGAAAAAATATTATATTTTAATAAAATATGAATTTGCTGTGAAAATTGTGAAAAATGTGTATCGTTTCTTATCCAACATTGAGACGTAATAAACAATGGAACGTTTTAACGAAAAATATTCAACAGTCTTCATGTGAATAAAATGAAAAAAAAAAAAAAAAACATTGGGAGTTGAATTATTGCAGCTTAGATATTTTTTATATTTTTATAACTTCTGTATCGAGGAGAAACAAATATCAATAATTTCAACGTGTGTGCAGCTTTTTGGCAGCGATTAAAAATAAATAAAACGAAAAAAATGGAATCTTTTCTTCGTTGTTGTTCAACTGGTAAGAATAATTATTTATTATCATAAATGGAATGCTGATATTAAGTTGAATAATATTATAGAGAATATGTATAATCATTATTAATTAGAAATTATTTGCAACAATTTTTCAAGAATTTGAAAGAAAGTGTTTAACAAAAAATTGTGAGATACTCGATTAATTTGTTATACACAGTATCGTTGAACGCGTTTTTTCAAAATAATCTTCTCACTACGTCGCAGGACGTTTTTTCGTCAATATACACGTGATCGTTTCAGTCATTCGTCTCCTAAAATGTCCTCACTTTTTTTCTCCTTCTAGATCAATCTCGCAAGTGTCAAAGTTTCATTTTTCATATATTAAAAGATAGAACGAAATTATCTTTGAACAGTGTGAAAACGAGGAAACAGACGTTGGAAAACGTAAAAATGAGCATTCACACAGATTATCAATGGCAAAGATAGGATCCGGTGAAGAGATGCAGAACGATACGAGAGAAAACGGGAGAGGATCGTGCCAGAAGTAACCAACGTTATTTACAGCCCGTTGTCACACTCCGGGCCATCTGTATTAGCTGTTTTATGCCCCATTCAGATTAGAAAACTCTTCGCGTAACGCGCGCGAGATTCAATCGCTTCCAGTCACTCGATTATCACCTCATTTACATTTCTTTACGAGAAAAAAAACGATGCGAACGACTAATAGTATCCTTATCTACATTTTTTAATGACGGAACCATCGAAATTGTTTGTTTGTTTTTTTTAATGAAAATATTTTCTTTTTTTATTTTTCCTGCTCACAATTTGATAAACTTTCTCTCAAGAAAGTTTATTAAATTTTTAAATAGCAAAATTTTTTTTTCTCATCGTTCATCTCTCGATTGTTTTTTATTTTCTTCGTCACTGTTCGAGACACGTAATAATAAATTGAGGACGATTATCGACTAGCGATTAAATTTATTAACGTGAAACACGAGACGTGACAGCACGCGCTCTCGCAAGATAAATTCCAAAGTCCTATGACGCGGGAGCGAGCACGTGGGTTTCCTGCGACGTCCATTTTACAAGTGCGCTCCGCTGTTTCGTAATAAATATCAGCGGTTTTATATGGAATTTTGAATTTCGATAATACCGATCAATTAACGGAATCAACAAAAAACAAAAGTGCGTCAATGCTGAATGCGCGTAAACGGAAAATCCGTTTTAGTTTTGCCTCGAAGTTCGTTATCGCTATACTTATTTTGGTCCTAAATCTACGAAAATTATCCTAAACATCCAATGAACGCATGTGAAGAAAAAACTAAAAAAAACATATGACGATAATTGCTTTGCGATATCTCTGGTGCGCACGTACTAATACATGATTTCGTTGGATCTCTGTTATTTTTATTACGCTAATACGTGGCTCGAGCGAGAGCCCAGATAAGGTGGATCTTGCTCTCACGACTCGGATATCGCGCTATTTCAATTTACCAAGTATCGCACATAATTTTTTTTTTCCCTCGCGAACCCAAAATTAAATATCGACAAATATTTCTTGAACATTTTTGGCTATCTTCAAGAAAAAATAAACACTAATTTAAGAATTAAAGAAATAATAAATTCTTGAAGAAATATTTTTTTTTTTTATGTAACTGAATAACAATTGACGAGAAATATTTCTCAAAAACCTTTCGCGAAAAAGACACGAATTTTCGCTTCTTTATTTTTTTCATAATTTCAAGGACTCGAAATTTTCAGAGAGAAATAATGGAGATAATTTTATCCTGACGAATGCAAAACGTTGGATAGAAAAAAAAATGTGACAAAGACGCGAACTGTAGGAAGAAAAAGGGAGAGGGAAGGAGATCTGGACAAGTGTCTGTGTGGAATGGTCCACGTCAAATTCCGTACAGACTCCCTGGGGAATTTGACGCGGTGACGGGACAGGATGGCACAGAGACTACGATATCGCGAGTCTCGTCACCGAACTGAGCATTCTCTATCTTCACCTCGCTCTCTGTCTCACTCTCTCTCTCTCGCTCTCTCTCATACACACTCACACACGCACATACGTTTTTTTCTCTTCTCATCTCTGCATCAAAATACTCTTGGGATTCGTACCAGTACCAAAAGTGTCCTGATTGGCTACCGACTGCAGGAAGGAAGAGAAACACTTTTCCGATCTCCACCGAAACTCTCTTTTCTTCGTGTCCACAAATCCGGACGACTAGAGTTCAAAACGCTCGACGAGAGGCTTTCGCGCCTCATTCTCTCGCTCTTTCCATCTTTCCTCTCCGCGCCGGGTAGTTGTGTCAAGTCAGACAAACCCTGACACTCGTGTCAATCGGTCTGGTAATGTTTTCACGAGAAAACACCGTTCTTGACATAAGGACCGCAGATTAAAAATATTTAATCGATATTTTTTCGCGCTCGAAATTATTTCGCTTTAAAGTTTTTTTTTGTTCGATAAGCATATGTCACGTGACGGTTTTAACGTTTGAAATGAACGATCGGCGCGCTCCTCGAGCCTCAAGAAATCTTCGCGGACACGAAATTGAAATAAAAAATTCGAATTCGAATCGCGCTTGAATTAAAAAACGGGGAGAAAGTTTTCGTGATTTGTTTTTCGCCGAGATCTTTCATCCAGAAATCGGACTGTACTCGCTGAGAGAAAACATGATTGGAGACGCTTCGATGTTCGACGTGAGTAAGCCACGACGAGTCGACCCGTGAGGTCGATGATTATTTCCAACTCTTAATGAAATTTCTTCAATGTCAAGTTATTTTCACGATATTTTTTTTTCTCTTCACGATTGTAAAAGAGCCTTTGTATCACCGAATTGTGAATTCTCGTATCAAATTCTTAATTTCGTAACTTCTGAAACGTCTCAGCGAGAATCCTTCGAAATTGTTGCGAGCGCAAAAATATTCCGAAGCATGAAAAATAATAATTGAACAGACAGAAGAAGCGAACGAGAAAACGATGACTTTGCAGGTAACTGACAAGAAGTTACTGTCGAAAAAAAAAAACGAGAAAAAATGTAAAAATATTCACAGGGAACATTGAAATCATAATGTTGTCTTGTTCGACTCGGAGGGGTTCGGAATTTTTTCGTCGTTCGAATAAATCGTGCGTACATCGAAACGTCAAGGTGGTTGTACGTGAAATTGCACATTCTCTTGATAAGTATCTGAGGAATGTCAGCGCGAGAGACGAGCGCCCACGATCGCTCGACTTGTTACTCTGACATGTTCGAAGCATCGTGAATCTTGTCTCTGATAATTCAATAAAATAGTTCGTACCGCGCGAGAGCGAGAATCGATTTCTTGCTTTTTTTCCCTCCAACTTTCTTTCTCAATGAAAAAATGAAAAGAGAAAAAAAAATCTGTACAAAAACTGATAGCTTATCGAACGATTACTTGGCCGAACAAAATAAATGTAAAATGTATCGAGCTTGCAATATATTTTTTAGTATTTATTTTCTGTATATGGATGATGATTGTGTACTAAAAAGAAAAAATGTTCAACAGGAGATGACCGATGAACTATTGTTCTCCGTGCTGGGCCTCGCGATGGACCCGATCACGAACACCGGAGAAATAATGCCTCCGGCGCTGACTCCAGTTTCGTTCGATTACGAAACCGTTTGTCGTACGGGCGGCAATGATAATTCTCAAATTTTTGACAATATCGACACGGGGATCCACGAGATCGAGTGTTACACCGATTTAACGTGTTCGCCACAAGTGCCATGGAATGATTGGACAACAAACGTTTCTCCAGCTTCCGGTAATTTAAAAAAATTCTCGGTAGACATTTTTTAGAAAGAAGAATGTTGGTTGATTTTTCCATTAAGGTGATGTTTATCCCCTACGAGTGCAAGAGGGATGAATACAAAAATTATTTTCTATTTTCTCAAAGATTTTTGATATTTCAGAAAAAAGAAGAGAATAAGATTACTCTTTGATGGAAAAAGAACAACGTCGTTCTTTTTATTTCTTCTAAAATTTTGTATTTAAAAAAAAATAGCAAATTTAGATTTCTCACGATATATAGGACACTTAAACATCACCTTGATATAAATGTTGAAGAGATATTTGTTTATGTGAATCGGAATGACTTTTTAAAAAACAATTTTTTACAGGTTGTCTCAGCGAGTTGAGTGAACTGGACTCGGAACTCGAATGGTGTCTCGACAGAAACTGGAATTCCGATTTACCGGACAGAACGCCTCTGTGCACGCCAGGCTGTGAAGGATTTTTACACTTGCCGTTGCCTAAACCTCAGCAGCAAAATTTTCAAAGCGAAGAGCCATTGCTCGTTCTCGGAATCGATCTCAGTACTCTCGAAGACACTCTAGGGACCGGTAATTATATTCTTTGTTTACTTATAATTAGTATACCATTGAGGTAAAAAATAATAAATGAATATTCGACTTTTCAGACTTGAACAACAATCAATTCGACGAAAATATTTTACTCTCGAGTAATGCGAATGACGCTCTAGCGACTCACGATTACACTGCTCGAAACCTATCTCAGGCTGTCGAGGATCGTTGCTTTCCATGCACTTATCAAGGATGTCTAAAGGCAAGTCAATTATTCAAAAGAATCAATTGTAGGGTAAAGGGAGCAAAATGGGGTCCCCCAAAAATTTGATGAAAATTTTCAATATTTCAAAATTTGATAAAATTTAATATGAAAAAACATACTCTTTGTTAAGAATATTATATCTGGTGATTTGAAAATATATTCAAACAAAAATAACATTTAAAAATCAATCAACATAGCAGATAGAAAATTTCATATCAGCAGAAAAAGATTTTCTTTGAGAATAAGACAAATTTAAACAAAAATAATAATAAATCATCAATTAATTACTTGAAACAAGACGTCCAAGCTCATAACAAGTTAATAAATTAAAAAAAAATTTCTTTTTTATTGGAGGGGTACCCAATTTCGTTCTCTAAAATTTTTTTTCTCACGGCAGCTAAAAATTTTATTTCTTTCCTTTAATTGTGATTAAAAAACAAAAGATTCAGCATACTTAAACCCTCGGAATCCTAAGATTTTCTTAGATATCCAATTTTGCCCCCTACCCAACAAAGATTTTTTTCGAATGATAAATATTTGAAAACAAAAAAATATATAATCAAGAGAGATGAAATTCTAAATGAAACATTTGAGAGTTCAGACGGTAATATTGAAAATAATTAATAAATTGGAATAAATGATTTTGCAGGTATACGCAAAAGCTTCACATTTGAAAGCTCATTTGCGGCGTCACACTGGCGAGAAACCTTTTGCTTGTACATGGGCGGGTTGCGGATGGCGTTTCAGCCGATCTGACGAACTGGCGAGACATCGAAGATCTCATTCCGGAGTAAAACCATATCCGTGCGAGCTGTGCACCAAGCGATTCGCTCGGAGCGATCATCTCGCGAAACATCGGAAAGTTCATCGGAAAAATGCCTATCCGTTGTTTCAGAATGGAAAACAATTTCGCGGTCCAAAAATGAACATTATACCGGCGAAGCTGTGATTTATCAAGAAAAAAATGTTCCCTACGGTGGACTCGGTTTCAAGATACAAAAACAAAAAGTTCAACGAATTCATCATCTTCGTTTACCATATGAACGTTGGTACAAATTAAAAATACCAAAAAATTTATTGATTCTAAAATCAAGTTTCGAATTTTTCATTACGGAATTTTTAAAAATATTTCCCAATAATTCGAAGATAAAAACGCATAGCAGCAAATCAAACTTACTCGGCAGTTAATTGTTACATATAGTCGTAAATGTATATTTTTTAATTGTAAAGAAAGCTCAAAAGAAATTAAATTCACTAGAATAATTTTTTTCAACCATTCCTTGCAGATTGAATTTTCATTCAGTTTTGATTTAATTCGCTTTAAGGTGATGTTTAAGTGTCGTTTATCGTATGAAATCGAACTTCCCTATTTTCTCCGGAAATAAACAATTTTCGAAGAAAAAAAAAGATCCACATTGTTCTCTTTCCATCAAAGAGTAATGTGATTCTCTTCTTTTTTCGAAAATATCAATAATCTCTATGAAAATAACAAATGCATTTTGCATCTGTCCCTCTCGCACTCATATGAGTTAAACATCACCTTAATGAAAAAATCAAGGTACTCACTGTGTCTTTCGAGAATGGTCTTCTTGGTGTAACAGCCGTGCTCTTTTTCCTCCACGTGCCCCAGTAAGGGGGTCGACGATTCTCAGCGAAGGCAAGAAGTTTCGGTCGATGTTTTTCGATTGTTGATTTTGGTTGATCAACCATGTTGTAAGTTCCAACCTCATCGGCTTCTACTTAAAATAGCATTATGTAAAAATGTTCTTCAATATTGACTATTAAGAATGAATTGAATACATTCTATCTCTCAAGTCTAAAATCAAAGGAAAGTAATTTAAATTAATTTTTCTTAAGGTGATATTTAACAGTCCTACATCGTACGAAATCGAACCATGCTATTTTCTATGAAAATAAGCAATTATCGAAGAAAAAAGAACCGCGTTGTTCTCTTTCCATAAATAGTATATTACACATCAAGGGCAGTAAAATAAGGAAGGTCTCAGAACACATGCAATTGTTGTCCGAGGCGAAGCTGAGGCTTCCTTATTTACTGCCGGAGGAGTGTATACGATTTTTCTCATCGACGGAGCCGAAAAGCGAGGACTTCGCGGAAAGTCGCGCTTTCGGCCCGGAGATGAGAAAAAAAAGTAATGTGATTCTCTTCTTTTTTCTAAAAATACCAGAAATCTTTGAGAAAATAGCAAATCCTTTTTGCATCTGACCCTCTTACACTCAAATGAGTTGAACATCATCTTAAGACTCATACGATATATAGTTCTTCAAATCTTACTGTATCGATAAATTTTTCAAGTAAATATTTTTCCCAACCTATCATAATAACGTCATCCTTAGGTTCAGGTGGCCAGGTTCTACCGGACTTCCTCGCCTCCCTCCGTTTTATTTCCTCGAAGAACAATCTCTCTCTGTCATTCAGTTTGTCGATGCAGACCGAATCGAAATCTGTCTTTTCATTGGAATCGAGATTGCGACGACAAACGGGTGCAACTCTCATGTCCGCTTTCACCTCAAAGGGCATGAAATTGCTCGTTCTCACCACTTCTTTTTCCTCCTGAACTTTGACATCGGTTTTTTTCGGAACGAAGAAGCTCGCGAACGTCGATGCAGCCTTTTGTTTTTTCCTTTCCGCTTCAAGTCTCTCTTCTTCCTTCTTCCGCTTTTCCTCCTCTTTAGCCTCCTCACGCTTTTTCCGATCTTCCTCCTTCGCACGATCTTTTCGTTCCTTCTCTTTTTGTTTTTGTCTGTAACCAAATAAATTCATAATGCATTAATGTTTGGTAGGATATTCATAGTAGGATTGCTTAGAATTTGTTTAAAAAATTACTCGATTTCCATTTGTCGCTTCAACTCTTTTTGCTCCTTTTCCTTTTTCTTTGCTGTTTTTTCTGCCTCCTCCTTTTCCTTTTTTTCACGTCGCTTTGCCTCTTTCTCCTGTTGTCGCAACAATTTTTCCTCCTCTCGTTTCTTCTCTCGTTCCTGTGAAAATAATTTGATATTATTGAGATGAAATAACAATAGTGTGAAATTAATTGTAAAAAAATAGTGCTCAAACTTAAAAATAAAGTCAAAAATTCAATATAAGCGAAATAAATATTTACGAGTCTCTGCAATCGTCGTTCTTCTCGACGTTTGGTTGACTCCATTTTCTTCTCAAGCTGCTTCGGTGTTAGTTTCTTCCGCGCTGCCGAGTTACTATCAGATCTAACACCGGAGGTCGGAGTTTTGTCAAGAGTTGTGCCATTAGCGTTTTTATCGTCTTTGTGAGTTTTTTGCTCATTTGTCTCATCGTCGGACGAGGACAATCCGTCCTCAGTATCAGAATCCGAGTTACCCGCGGGAGCATCGCTCGAGGCATCGGATTTATCTTTTTTCGGAGATTCATCATCCGAGTCATCAAGTTCTTTCGCGAGTTCCTCATTGCTCGATTCATCATTTTTCATTGGCGAGATTTTCTCGATGTCTTCCTCTTTCTCTACTATATCATCAATATCGGACGAATTACAATTTTTCGACGCATTGTCGTCGCACCTCTCCAACAGAATCATCGGCATTTCTTTACTGGATGTTGTTTTCTTAACGAAAAGCGATGTTTTTGTTTCCACCTTCTTTTGATTCTTAACATTCGTGTCATTCTTAGATAATACTTGCTCCTCGTCTAATTTGTCAACTGAATTTTTCTGAGGAGTTTCACGGAAAACTGGTAAATTTTCAATATCCTCATCCTTCTCTTCAACATTTTCCTTGATCCCAATTTTAACAATTTTGGAGCTGCGACTTTCTCCCAACAGTGGAGACATTTGTTTGCGTTTCTTATTTTGGACTGCATTAGGGGAACCTGGTGAGCTCAATATTGAAAATGGCAGGAGAGCTAAAATTATAAAAAAATTCAATTCATTACAATATTCACCCAATATTCCTGAATTAATTTCCATTATGTTCTTTATACTCTTAATGTGTACTTAAGGAGGTTCTGCTACTAAGGGCCATATCAAGTATTTTTCCCCGTGTAAACTGATAGCAAAACCCCGGGTTCTTTATTTTATAAGATATCTTCTTGAGAAACTATGTCAACATTCTTTATCATTGCATCAAAATTGTGGAACAATTTGAGGTACTTTTACCATTTAGTTATCGAGATATTCAATGTTAAAAATAGCAACTTTAACATGGGCTCTTATGGGAAGCTCTGAAAAATTGTGATTTTCAATATTTAATATCCCGATTAATACGTAGTAAAACTTCTCCAAATTTAACACACACTTGCGTACAATGCTAAAGAATGTTTATGTAAATTTTGAAGAAATTATCTTCAAAATCGCTTCATAGCAGAACCCCCTTAGTCTTCTAAACAATGCTATAAAAATAAATATGATTAACTTTATTAGATACCTTGGACCATTTTTTTCTTCTTTGGTTGTCCGGCCATAGCACTGTCATCAGTTTCCATTGGTTCATCCATCACTTTCATTTCTGACGTTCCTAAAAAACAATTCTTTTCAGTATCTGAAATTGAACAACACAAGAAATTCGAAAAAGCAATGAAAATATTTAATTAAATCTTTTTCATCCTATGACTCTACTGCAACAGGTGACAGAACATGAAAAATCTCACTTCACAAGATCAATTGATAATTAGTAAATAAAAATGACATTCGGTCATTAGTGTCTGACTATGGATTGAAAAAATATTCGACTATAAAGATGAATGGTATAACTTACTGCCCAATATTCACAAATATTGATCAACGAGGATCGAACTCTTTGTCAAGAGGGATAAGGTTTTTAAAGGGCCCAAGTGCACACAAGTTCGCGAACGCTCGGGTTCACAAACATAACCTCGATTTATTTCTGAGATGCGTTAACACCAACGACCTTCCGTTAATTCAAGCGGTACGTCGTGTTTTTCCGATATGTTCAATTTTTCACATTTTATATAATAATAACAAACTATATGTAACAATTGTTTAACATTTTAAATGAAAAAACACTAACACAACGACAGGTTCGATGAACCTCGTTTTAGAACAAAATCCGCGGGAAAACACAAGCCGGGATGGTTGAGGAAGGGATAAACCATAGATTGTATAGAATGACATTTCAGTAGAATACGAGAAGAGTGTGTGTAGAATTGACGAGTAGTGACGAGTAGTACTCTGTCGGTAAGATACAGTATACGAAACGGGATTTGCCGTTATAAAATTATTGGCGACTCCTTTATTTATAAGAAATCGGTAAAATGACTATAAAAGGAAAGGTTTTTTTGTAAAAAGAATTATATTTTATACGAAATGTATTGATATAACAAAATATCGACAATTCGAGAGGGTTCTCCACACGTTTTTTGACGTCGAATCGAAGTTCTCAAGTTCCAGTTACGCATGCGCAAATTTGAAACGCAAATTTATGAATTTTCGATCGACACAATGATATTCACATTATTTAAAATCATGCATGTATTTTTTCAAAAAAATATTCATCGTTACATACAAATATACAGAATTATGTATATAAAGTATTTTTTCAATATCTCGCAATGAAAAAATAAAAAATTTACAGAATGAGTGCTTTTTATACTCATAATTACCAACGAATGTCTAAAAATCAAAACTTTTCATCTCCCATATCTAATGCGGTTCGGTCTGAATGCAATTGGTATCTTTGCACTGGACAAATCGCTTCAAACGTCTTCGAAATCTATATCTGCGACTACGCTTTATTCCATAGCCAATATTCTGTAATTGGTCCGGATCGTCGTTCAAATCGTAAGCTTCTACGAATTTCTGAAAGAAAGGACAATTAATTAAAAACTTATGGAATATATCAAAATTTTCGAAAAATTATTTCTAATAAAAATACAGACACACCTCACTGTCTTCGAAAACGCAAAATATATTATTATGATTGGTAGAAACTCGACGAATACAGGCGTAAGTGTTATTTGTGACGTCTTGACATTTGCAAGCCAGGTCGCTACTGCAGTGCTGAAAAAGAAGCAGATTGTGGAAATAAATCTGTGTATATTCATAAAAATGAAGAAAAAAAAAACTAAAAAAATCAAAACATGAACAGAGACTAAAGATTTTTGTACCGATAAATTGATATCACTGTCAGAAAAACATCCAGTTGATTGTTGTCGCGACGATTTTTCTCCTCTATATTCAACCAGGAGCGTGCGACTAGGCGCAATGTCGGATTTCAAAATTGACTGACCATCAGAGGGATAATCGATGTTGGCAATTTGTAAAATGGTCGCAAATAAATCGACACTGCTCACGGGAGCGATCATACTCTTTGGCGCGATGTTCGGGCCTTTTACCAATAGTGGTACTTTTATATCAGTTTCGTAAGGCTGCCGCTTATCCAACGGCATTGCAAATTGACCTTGACATATAAAATAAAAATTAATATACAAATTTTATTGGAAAAAAATTATCTTTACTCATGCCAAGATAAAGCTCATAGCGTCGGTATCCGAATCGGTAAAAATTGTACGATCTCATAAATCTCATAAATAAGTATAAAAACAAATTACCGATATGGTAACCGTTGTCCGACGTAAATATTATGTAAGTTTTATCCAAAAGATTGTTAGTTGATAATGCTGTATGCACTCCATTGACTAAATCATCAACAGCTGCTAAAGTTTCCCATCTACGTCTGTATGTTTCATCCAAGATCGAAATCACTTTGTTCGGTAATGGAGATGGACCCATCCTGACAAGCCAGTGCTTTTTCTGCATTATGGAACAAAATTAAAGTGATGAATATTTTCTTTTTTTTTAGTTTTAAATCCATTCGACTAAAGAAAGAAAAATTGAAATCAATTCTTCATTAATGTAGATGCTTAACAAAAAAAATACTGAACCTGTTGATCTGCACTATTGAAGCTTGCAGTTCTTTTGGCTTTTTTACCCTTATATTTATCATTGTGTCTGCTCGCAGGGGTGAATGGACTGTGCGGAGCAGGAGGAGCCAATACCATCAAGAATGGATTAGCACTATTCCTCTGTTGCTTTATAAAATTGACAGCAAGATCTCTCTGAAATTGTGAATGTAATACTGCAGCGCAACTATTCATTTGTAAGGAACTTTATATTAGAAGAAAAATCTTACAATCACATCCGTGAGATAATCCGTTGCAGGATTGTGGCCATACCTGCGCTCTCTTCCATTTATTGATAAAGAATAATCATAGTATTTGGAATTTCCCACTAATCCGGCCCAGGAATCCCAGCCTGGTGGGATATGACGGACTCCGCCTGCTTGTTGAGTCCCGTACTGAAAATTCCATTCACTTTTTATAAAATGAATTTTCTTGTGATGAATCTGCTAACAATGATGCAAGAATGATGAATTAATTGAAAAGTAAGGTAACTAGCAAAACCTGATTTAAATATTTTCCAGCATAAAAAGTCCTGTAATTCATTCGGTTTTTCAAGATAGAAGCAAAAGAATTTTCTTCCCAATGTTGTTGCCACTCTGGACTGCTGCATCCACCCTCAATTGAATTGTTCACAGTTCCATGATTATGTTGATATTTTCCAGTTAAAATCGATGCTCTATTTGGACAACATATAGGAGATGCTACAAACTGAAAAAAAATTTTTTTACTCCCATAAGGTCATCAATTTTTTTAACTTCAAACAATAAAGTTACCGCATTCATATACGTTGCCCCTGTATTGCCGATCAATTGTTGCGTCATTGGCAATGCGTTCTGAAAATAATTTAGTAAAAAATTCATTGTCAGAGTTTATAGAAATCGAAGTGAAATTCATATTTTCAAAATTAGAATCATTTACCATTCCATCGAGCTCCGAGTCTAAATCATCGGCCAGAATAAGCACGATGTTTTGTGCGGAAAAAACTTCGTGCGGAATAGAAGATAATAATAACAAAAAGGCAAAGAGCTTCATTTCCATTCTGAATTCGAACGATGTGAACTCGAAGAAGTCTGGAGACAATTTAATCTCAAGAGGAAAAATTTTGCGCAAGATTATTTTCTTCTACATGTCAGAGGTCATATTCACTTTGATAAATATAGGTAAATGATACTATACAATATATGTATGTATGTTATGTATCATATATAATAATTCGTCCGGAAGGAGAAACTCCTCTTAAAATAAAGCGTGTTAAAAAAAGTATTCGTTTTATATACAACAAACAACGAATGGACTCTTTCAACTTTTCAATCTTTCAACTACACTTTCAAGTTTCAAGCATCCCGCAAAAAAAAACAAAAATTTATCAAACACTTCTCCTCCAGTTGATCGCCGTAAAATTTGCCGCCGTGAGATTCCTTCTTCCAATTCAATTGTAGGGGAACAGTTCCCCTCTTCTACAGAGCGAATAAACACGTTTAGTGTGTATGCAATACTATATACAAGTCCACATATGCATATTCATAGCGTTATGCGATACGCGTAAATTACGACGAGCATTTTTGCATGCATAGACATTTCTTACACGTTTTTATCGTACGAAAATTTTTAATGAATCATAATACATATTTTTTTGCCTACCAAAGCATTTCGTCAAGTTTGTATACAATATGTTGTCACGAAGTATTTATCTTTTAATTTGAAAAAAAAAACGCATTTTCAAAATATAACCTCAAAAGTCTTGTCAAAACTGATGTGTTGTGAACTTTATTTTCATACAGTAGAACAAATGCATTACAATGTTTACTTTTGCAGGTTGATCAAAAACAATTTGTAAAAAAGTAGAAAATCGTCTAAAATGCTGACGCCTCGTTTCGAGCTCACACAGACGGAGTCTGAAGTGGCGATTACGATTCATGCACCTTATGCAAACATAAAGGACACTGAAGTTTATGTTGAAGGGACGGATTTCAGATTTTACTCTACACCATATTATTTAAGGTTATTTTATAACACTTCAAAAATCGAAATGACCTTCTGTTTAACATAAACAATGATGTCAATTAAATTTCATACAGGTTAAAACTTCCTCACGAAATAATCGAAAATGATGATTCCTCTGGATCTTACGATTGTGACAAAGGTGATTTTTTTCTTAAATTCTCCAAGGTCAACAAAGGCCAGTATTTTGAGAATTTGGATATGATCACTACGCTCTTGACACCTCAGAAGGAAAATAAAGATTTCATGATGTCCAAGATTCAAGTCATAAGTATGAACTCGTTTATTAACAATTTTTTATGTTTTTGCCTCAACTTTAATCGATTTAATCTCCTTCGCCAAGGTAATCCAGCAGCAAGATTGGAGAACGAAGCTGTCAATGAAGAGAATGACGATGAAGAAGATGGAGAAACTGAAATCGATTGGTCAATTCAGCAAGAAGTACCTTCCAACAACCCAACTATTCTCCTAAATCCTCCAAGATATGGTTTTGCGAACAAAATCTCTGGTGCTCTGGGATCATTTGATGTACGATATTTGATATTTGATATTCAGATCACATTTTTCATCATAAACAAATTTGAACGTGTTGATTTTGTTTTGAAAAACAGGCAGCTTGGCTCAAGGAAATAATTGATCTCCCCATGCCAGATTCCGTGCCAATGGAAGATCGCCAAAAAATGAGAGAAGCTCAAGAACTGGAAGCTTTCAGTGAAGATCACTACATGGCGGATCTTGTTAGTGAAGATTGTGTTGAGCCTTTCACAAATTTCGTACCCCAGTGGGAAACCCTAAAAGCTGAGGAAATAACTTTGAATGACAAGGAAAAAGATTTGCTGAAAGAATTACCGAACAAAGAATATTTACTCGACAGTGAGGAAACGAAAATCGTCGTATATGGCATGGTTGACATTCTCTTTGGAAGTTGTTACAACAATCGAATAACTCTTGGTGAAAATACTCCAGAAAGTTCTTGGGATATTAACAAATTGAGCTCCACACTTTCGTGGTTTCAGGTTTATATATTACCAATATTTTTTATGACTCTTTCAAAGTCTACTTATCTAGAAAAATTTTTTTAAATACTAATAGCTAAAAATCACGATGAAAATGAGAATAACGAAATAAAATAACATTATTTTTTTAGACATTTTCGAGTTTCAACGACGTTGCAAGAGCGTGCATCAGACGATCACTGTGTTACCCGTTATGCAGAAATTGGATCTTATCCATGAAAACATTGGAGGATGTTAAAAAAGTCATCAAATTAGGTAATAAATTTTTTATTTTATTCCCTTTACGTCTCTACCTTTGTTCTTCATCCAGTTTGCTTTTATTAATTTTTTTTATTCTAAACCCCAAATATTTTTGCTAATACTCTCTTATTGTAAATAGGTAAAAAATATGTTATTAAACGTTTCTGCGAAATCCATGAGTTATTCAACGATTCCTACGAGCCAAGGTACTTACTCAACCAACTGTACATAAAAGACTACTTAATTTGGTTGCAACAAGCATCACCAGCTCTGATAGATTCTATTATTCCAGCGTTAGAAAATGTGAGTTTTCTTAGTAAATAATTTCTTCATGAATAATCTTGAAAAATAAAATCTACAGAATTACATTTTTTTTCACTTTTCATTGAAGAAATGCATTATCTTAATCGGCGATGTTTTTAAAATCAGGTAAAACCAAATAAAGGTGAAATGGGATTCGACCTCGAGGAGTTGGAAGTAGCGGCTCTCTCAGTCCTCGATGAGAGTCTCGTATTCGAGAATGATATCAACAACTTGGCAGGAAAATTGTCACAGACCACGATCAATAACACCGAAAATAAGTAAAAGCAATAACAATAAATCTTCATTAATATCGACAAAAAACTAATAGTACAAAAAAATTGTTCAAAATTATGGAATGTAGAATAAAAATTGTTACTGTTAAAATTTTTTTCAGAATTGTACAGTCATCAGAAGAAAGTGATAGTGAAACGGATTCGGATTCTGATAGCAGTAGCAGCAGCAGTTCTGCGTCGAGTGAAAGGGATGAAACACTAGATTCGGACGATCTGAGTGATTCCGATGAAACGTGACTTCCTCCCAGCCCTTCCAATTACTTTATCTTAATTTAGACCTATGTAAATGAACTTCTCAAAATAAAAATAACATGACGAAATGTTAATACTGCAATCATTTTTGCAGTATGCATGGTTAATACTCATTTTTTCAAATATTTTATAAAATGTATGACGTCCGGTCTCTATTAAACACCTTTCCCACAATGTCACCCGGTTCCTTATTTCTTTTGACACGATTTCTCTTGACTTCTAACTTCTTTCTTTCCCAAACTCATTCAGCTTCGCACCTGAAATGCTCACGCTATTCCTTCCATCGCTTCACCGTTTCTCTGCTTCAACATCCTAAAATATACCCTGCAGGGTATACGGCAAGGAATTATAATTCTTTGCCATACTCTTTAGACCACTCTAGTCCGCTCTCCGTTGCATATCTCAGTTCGGAATAAATTTATAATCAAGAGCATAACGAACTTTTATTGTTATGAAAACCCTCGACCATCACAAATGTCATTATTTTTTTAACGGATTCTCTTTCCTCTTATATGATTCTCGCATAAATGAAATTTTTATGAATACTTTTCTAATATTTATTCGTCCAATACGTAATAAATCCATGGTAAAAGTTTACTGTAGTGCGCTATCAATTTATTTTTCGTTTCTTCTTCCTCTGTATTTATTTCTTCCTTTGGTTGTTCGGTGAATACTTGGGTTCTCGTATCCGAATCTAAATTTTCTCCATCAATCTCGGCATAATTAGGCGAATTTTCGCTCGTCCAGGAGTTTACACCAGCGTTCTGTTTTGAAAAAAAAAATCGAATAATTTATTATTATCAATAACAATGAATCATTTTTATAAAAGAAGCATATGAAAAAGTTAAAAAACAAACAAGGTAAATAAAAACAACAATAAACAAATAAATAGAAATAACGTAAGAAGAAATGTAATTTCTGAACCTCGTGATAAGCTTGTGGCTCGCTCATTTTGTCACTTTCTTCGATATCCTGATAATTTTCAAAATTCGGAAGATCCTTCCAACTGTAATCGGGAACATTATTGAACAAACTCGCTTGTTCTTCCTTGAAGATTACATTTTTCATGGACCATTCTTTCTTCTCGATCTCTTCGGTGAGTTTCGAGTCGGGTATTTCTTCCCGAAAGTCATCGAGCTGGCTGTAGAGCCGAGTCGCGTCTTGGGACGCCAAATGTCCGTGAATTTTTGCATTCGACGTCCTGAGGACGACGTACTCGTGCATTCTCGTCGAATCTGTGTCCGTGTGAAAATGCGGTGCGTGCATTATTATACGAATCGGTAATGAAGTGGCCTGTTCCAAATTTTCTTCCTCCGTTATTGAATCAACGACAGAATCGAAGAGATTCTCTCTCGATTTTAAAAGCATCGATGACTCTTCGTGATAATTCTTCTCGATTCCCATTTCCGTCGTTTCTTCAATTTTGTTGTCGACAAAAAATTCAACATTTGTTGGACTTATCGTTACGGCGGGATCTTCGTTCAGAGAAAAATTATTTTCATCCGTAATAACTTCAAAAATCGGATTCGCAGTCGTTATTTCTTCATTTTCTTCAAGATTGTATTGGATCGTCGTAGATTCGAGAGTTGATGGTATTTCTTCAGTGATTTGTGTACTTTCTTCTTCTTCGAAAGAAGTGACTGCCGAGTTTGTCGTATCAAGGAAAATTTGATCCGTCGTTACTGAGGTTTCAATGTCGTTGTTCTGTAAATGAGTCTCGTTCGCTATGTCGCAAAAACCACAAGGTTCGTCCTTGTATGTTGATAAAATAGCAGCTTTTACGTAAGGGAAGTGAAGAATGCTCCAAGGTACGATAACTTGATACGTTAGAATGCCGCAACTGAAAAAATCAATTTTAACTAAATCTACCATTTTTTAAGGATGTACTGGAGATAACTCGAAACGGTGGTAAAAATCTGGAAATTTGACCAGTCACTGATGATAATATAAGACTCTAATATGCTTCTGTGTAAATTTCAACTCAATTCAATAAGTCATCGTTTAAAAGTTATAATAAATTAAATATTACACACGTATTCTTGTGGAGATTCATCAAATACGAAATTATAATAAATTATAAATATCAAATCAGCGGTAGTAGTTACTTGTAATTTTTTTCTTAAGATATTTAAATATTAAAGAATCTTTATACAAAATTATATTAATTTGTATTCAACAGTTTTTAAGAAATTATCTTTTTAATATGACAACAAAACGAATTTTCTTCTTTAAAAGTACGTGAAAATTGATTAAAACGATGACAGTACACATAAAAAATGTTAATAACCGAGTTTTAACAATTTTGTCTAAATTTTGTGTTTTTAAATTGTTTAAACAACAGATAATATAAAAATTATTGATGAAATATTAGAAACCTATTAAATATCATTCTAAATACCACAAAAAAATTTCAAGTTTCTAAGAAAAAAACAAATACTAAATTTTAACAATTTAGTACAGAAAATAACTTTTGTCAGGGATCGTACCTACAATCTATGAAATAAAATCATAAATTAAATAGCGATTCAACAGTATAATAATTATTAAAATCAAAGAGGAATTACCGATCTATAACCAATATTTGATCGCGAGAAACTCCCAAATTTTCCCATATCTTGAGGTCCTGGCTATCCTGAATGACTTCGATATCAGAATTCTCGTTTTTCTCCAAAGAGCTGGATAACTTTTCATCATCATAAAATCTCTCGATCTCGTCACGCGAGACACCCAGCCACGCTTCTTTCTCGATATCATCTTCCCCGGTATCGATTACTTGCGAAGGAATACTCGAATCCGAGTTTATGATGAAAAAAGTTGTGTCGCGCAGACCAGACTTTTCGAGACGCTGCTTGAGTATGCTCAGCCTTCGACGAATAAATGGATTAAAAATGATTAATTTTATTATTATATAAAAATATTTTACAATTGCGTATGGCTATAAAAAAAAATTTACATATAAAATATAAAAAAAAAAGAATTTTCTTACATGACAGCCTGGCGGTGGCTGTATGGCCAAGCAGGATCCAAAAAAGCTAAAACGTTGACGAAACCCTGTCTAGTATTCGAAAAGTTTACCGGGGCGCACTGTTCCAAATAAGCGCTCGAACTCTCAATCCTTTTTTTTCTTACATTTATTTCTTCGTTATAATTTTCATTCCAATTGTCAACTGGCTTACAAATTACCGCGCTAATTATCACAACCACCGACGCGACGAGGGTCAAAGGAAGAAAACTCATCATCCTCATTTCTTCCTTCCGAATCGCGTTCTGTGAGGAAAAGTTAAACAATAAATTATAAGTCAGTAGATAAAAACCGTTATATAATTCATTCGATTGAATTTCTCTCTTCTCTCGTTGATTATTATTATATTCACGTTTTATCAGAGATAAGTAAAGTGAAGCGCGTGTGTCAGGGGTGCGGGTCACACGGAAACTGTTGGCTTCCCGAAGTTTTTATTTTTTTGTGAGTCATTTGTGGGAGCGATGGATACGCTGGACCAACCGAGATGCTCGACTGGCTCTCGCCGACGCACAGGCACGCAACTCCCACGCTATTTAACTTACAGTGTAAACACCGGACCTATATGTACACAAACGATAAACCAACACGTTCTCAAATGCGTATTATGAATTCATAAAAAGTTGTGTATTTTTTCATCGCCATTTTTTCAAGCCATTCCAACACTTTTTACAAAATTTTCATTTTTTTATAATATAGCGAGTACTCTCTCTCTCTCTGTCTCTCTCTCTCTCCAGGCCGCTTTCGTGCAGTGTACGCGAGTCCGATGTGTCTTGCATTTATAAATGGAACAAAGAGTTCCTTGTTCTCGGCTGTGATTCCTCACAGATCTCTCGACGATCGAACGTCAAAGACGCTTTCCACGGTCGTATGAGTATTTATTCGACAAAGCAGCACCAGTTGCTGCCTCGGAATCATCTTCCTCGAAACGATTCAATTCGTCCGTCTATTTAAAATCATTTTTGAAATTTTTCGATAATGTTTGCGAAATTCGTTTTGTTTCTGCTCGTCGGCGGATTATTCTCGTCGATTTTTCATATTTGTTCGCGCGCGGAGGCGCTCGTCGATACTTCGAGCTTGCAAAAAGCGTCGAACGAGGCTCAGGTGGAGAATCGCACGAAAGAGCATGAAAGAGACGCGACGGAAGTGCCGAAGAAGAAAGAAGACGATGACTCGGAACAAGTTGAAAATGCTGAGAGAATCATCCGGGGCAAGATCAACATCCTGGCGCGTCTTTTGAAATTTCACGTCGATCGAATTCGCGACAAAACGGAGCAGGTAAAACAAAAATCTCGCGAATCTTTGTCTCAAGTTTTTTCGAGAAAATAAATAATTTTGAAATTGAATATTGGTGAAGGTTGAACTCGTTTTCTTGGTCGACGCTTCAGCCTCTGTCGGTATTGATAATTTTCACAGCGAATTGAATTTCGTGAGAAAACTTTTATCGGACTTTACGGTCGAGCCGAACGCTACGAGGATCGCGCTAGTCACGTTCGCTGGAAGGAGACACATCGTCAGGCACATTGATCAGATAACGAGGATCAGCCAACCTAATGACAAGTGTCGTTTGCTCAATGAACAGCTCAACAATGTAAATTACACTGGAGGAGGAACTTATACGCGAGGAGCTCTTTTGGAAGCTCTCGTAAGTGGATGATAAGAATGTTACTAATTTTTAATTTAAAAAATTGAAACTCTAAAGGTGTATGAACGCGATCCGAATTTCTGGTAAAGAAAATATGTTCGAAAAATTTTTCGATAGCAATATTTTAACAATTTTCGCCGGGAAATCACGCAAAACTTATCAACGAAGCTCAAAAATGTTATTTCATGCGAGTTTTGCGTGATTTTACGGAAAAAATTGGAAAATATTGCAATCGAAATAGGCTTTTACTATAAAACTCGGAGACATTTATAACTAGAAACTCGGATCGTGTTCACACATACGTGTGATATGTATTCGATATCGAAACGGCCGAGTATTGAAGAAATCGGATTTTTTTATTTTGTGATCTAATGAAATAATTTTTAATAATATTAAATTATGAACATTTAAAATTATATTTTAGAAATTTATAAACAATAATATAATATGAAAATTGTTGAAAAAACGATAGCAAACTATTGAGTATCATTGTAAATCACAGAATACAAAATTTCACTTTGCTAACAAAAAAACGAAGATTAAATTTTAACAATTCATTAGGAAAAAGTCACTTCAGGGATTGTATCTCCACTACTTCCACTAGAAATAACACGCGATTATATGAGATTTTAAACATTAGTTATTTAAATAAATAACAAAGCAATGTATACTTTGTTTTAATCGATGCGGCATTGTTCACTCTACAATATATTTTCAATTCAATGTTCAAAGTGAAATTCGCTATTTTGGGCATACATACTTATATAAACCAATATGAAAGGATTTTTTTTGATTCTCAGACTAAATTTTTAAAAATTAAAATAAAATAAAATATCATTTTATTGTTCTCACAGGCCATTTTGCAAGGTAGTCGCGAAGCATCCGAAAAAGTCGTCTTCCTGGTAACTGACGGTTTTAGCAACAGCGGTGACCCCCGACCTGCCGCCAAGCATTTAAAAAACATCGGGGCGACGATTTTTACTTTTGGAATTCGTACTGGAAATATCGATGAATTGCGCGATATCGCCAGTGAGCCGGGTTTTACGCATAGTTACCTACTCGACTCGTTTTCCGAATTCGAAGCCCTGGCGCGAAGAGCTTTGCATCGAGGTAATTATTATTGTATAAAAAATTGATGAACAAAACCATCAGCGTTGAATAAATCCATATAATTAAATAAAATAAATTTGAAATGTTAATTTTTTCCGATCGCAGATCTGAAAACTGGTCATTACGTTCCTGTATCGACCCCCAGCGATTGTAGTCGATTATGTTTATCAAAAAACGAGAGTGCAAATATTGAAGAATGCTGCGACGAGCTCGCAACCTGCTCGTGCGGAACAGCAACGGGCCATTACGCGTGTCTGTGTCCGAGGGGATATTACGGATCAGGATTAAAAGGATTTTGTCTTCGTTAGATATTTAATTTATATATTTTAACTTGCACTTAATTTTTAATAAGATATTTCATTTTTTATTAAAATCCTTCTCTTTTATCCTTCAGCTTGTCCAAATGGCACTTACGATGCAGGAGGTAGACCAATTAATTCGGACACTCAATGTACTCCTTGCACGAACTTGAATCACATTACTCTCAAAATTCCTGCGACTTCGTCAGATGATTGTGTTTGTGCACCCGGATTCATTACAGACGGAGAAAATTGCGAAGGTAATTTTTCATTAACTTTTCAATGACAAATTTTTCGACAGAATATTTTCCATCGAACTTAACATCTCATGGAATTAGGATAATTAAATAAAATTTTAATGCGTTCAATTTTAATCACTGTTCTCTTTAATCAATTTTCATAAAGTTTATCAAAATTTATTTTTTCCTTTTTATTTGGGAAGAAAAATAGTGTAAAAAGTATGAGAGTTATATGAGGCCTTTGCCCATCGCCAGGGTATGGATGTCGCCGGGAATCATAGTAATTTCGTCGAGAGGATTCGGATACTTCATAATGAATTCCCCCGGTTTTTCCAAAATAAATTCCTTCTTTGATGCGAGCCAACCATACTTAAAAAAAGTCAAATCTTCAATTGATATCATTGATAAACATTTTGATAAATACTTTATTTAAATACTATATTTAAATGCCAAATTTAAATACTATATGGGTAACTCCATATCAATTCGACAAATGGTTGGAATCGAACCTTTCCGATTTGGATGAAATTTGGTGGGAAGTTTTCTTTCATCATAAAACAAAGT
>JAPYYX010001286.1:0-46417 GCA_030522605.1 Cremastinae sp. B BG-2022a | reverse complement strand
TTCTCTCCAAATTTGAACTAGATATCTTTAAAACTCTTCCTTGGAGGGTGGTCACCGTTTTGAAAAACCCTATTCTGAGAAAAATTTATTTAACAATTACAAACCTAATAAATAAACATTTAAAAAATCATGTATTCATCATGAATGTATTTATTTATAAAAAAAACCGGACCGATTACTTTATTGCAACATTAAAAAAAAAATCACGAAAATTAGAGATTTTTCGCCGGGTCACACTGTGATGATCCCTCAACCTAATCGTGAATTTACCTATTATTCATTCATTTATTATTATTACTTACTTATGATACATTTTCATATTATATTATGATACATATTATACATTTTCAGCCTTCATGGTCTTATGTAGAATTCGATCCTACAATTCCTGCGATTGGTCAGTCGAATCTTGATTATCAAGCTCCAGAATGCATTCTGGCTGGAAGTTGTACTCCGGCGAGTGATATTTTTTCTCTAGGGATGCTAGCATACGTTTTGCATGCTCCATCCAATCGTCCGCTGTACGAATGTCATGGTGATCCTTCTAAAAATCGACGTTTCGCCACGGAATTCAAAAATTCGTTGCCATCATCGAAACTCGCTCCGATACCAGATTCTTTTCGCGATACAGTCAAACTCATGCTCAGTGGAAATCCTGAACTCAGGCCGGATGCACACCAGTTTATCAAGGTATGAAAATATTTAAAACAATTTTTTAAAAATTATTTTTTGACCATGTAAACGAAAATGATTTGTTTTACTTTCAGATTGAGTACTTTATGGATATTGGAGTCAAAACACTGAACTATTTAGATAAATTGTTTCAATGGGACAATCTTCAAAAGTCGCAATTTTACAAGGGTCTACCTCAAGTGATGAAGCAATTTCCTCATCGGGTCGTGCTTCACAGAATTTTGCCCTGTCTGTACAAAGAATTCGTAAATGCGCCGATGATACCGTTCGTTCTGCCGAGCATACTTCAGGTATTGGAATCTTGCACAGCTGAAGAATTCAACGAGCACATACTGCCTAATCTGAAGCCAGTGCTTGCTCTCGAAGAGCCACCGCAGGTAAAAGAAATTACATTTTAATTACATTTTAGCGAATTCTTGAACGACTTTTATGTCAATTAATTTTATTTTTCATTCCTCTCACAGATCAGCCTCGTGCTCATGCAAAGAATCGATCTATTGCTGAAACTATGCTCCGCAGACGTGATAAAGAGTGATATTGTGCCATTGCTGACCAGAGCACTGGATTCCCGGTTGGAACAACTGCAGGAACTCTGTCTCTCGGCGTTACCCACGATATCGAACTTGATCGAGAGTCCTTCGATGAAGAATATGATTCTACCGCGAATAAAGAAGCTCTGCCTGTCGGGACCCGGAGGTGGAAAAAGTTTGAGCGTTCGCGTTAATTGTCTCCTGTGTCTGGCGAAGATGTTGGAAAATCTCGATCGATGGCTGGTCCTCGATCAGATATTGCCGTTCCTTCAAGAAATTCCGCATGCGGGAGAGCCTGCGGTTTTAATGGCTATTATCGGTAAATGAACAAAGAAATTTATATTTTATTTAAAAGAACCAACGTCACTCGTAAATTTCATTTTTCAGGAATCTACAAAATGGTTCTGACTCACAGTAAATTAGGAATCAGCAAGGAGATATTGGCGACCAAAGTTTTACCCTTTCTGTTGCCACTCTGCGTCGAGCAAAATCTTAATCCCTCGCAGTTCGAGGCTTTGGCGAGTCTCGTCGGTGATATGATAAACCGAGTTACCTCAGAGCATCGAGAAGCTCTTCGTCAATTGGACGCGGTTCGAAAGGAGGCGCAGCAACTCGATGAGGCGTTGATGCAGACGACCAACTCGTCGACAACGACCAATGTTCTCAATGAAGCTTTTCCTCGCTCCAGCCTCTCGACGTCGACTACCACGACTCCGATCAAGGATGGACAGGGGCTAACTTTGGAAGAAAAGCACAGGTACAGATTTATATATAGTATAAATATAATTTTCGTTTTTAAAGTAAACAGAGTAATGAAAGCAACAATATTTTGTGCTCATTACAAATTTTGCTCAAACAAATTACAAATTATCTAGTCATTAATATTTTTGTGATTCATGTAGACTTGCTAAGCAACAAGAGACCCATCACAGGCTGCAATCGCAGAGTCCAATGACACCGACGACAACGACAAAAGCGTTGAAGAAGGAACCGAAAGATCTCACGAGTACTCTGATGCAAAATAATTTGAATCAGTTGAATTTGTCAACTCCAAAAACGACAGTCGCCCAACCGAATTATGCGATAATGAACTCACCAACGTGGCAACAAAGTCCAGGGAACGCGAATCATTGGAGAAGTCCCGAAAATTCGTCAATGACGAACTCATCGTTGGGTACGCAAAATTCTATGAACTGGGCGAACAACGGAAGTGGAAGTATCAACTGGAACTCTCAATATTCCGCGTCGAATTGGAATTCTGCTGGGTTTACGAATTCAATGGGGCACAATTCCATCGGACAAAATTCCATCGCCCAAAGTCCAATGGGACAAAATTCCGTTGGGCAAAATCACATCAATCGTTTGACGAGTCCCAGCTCGAATGTCGCTCCGATGATGCTCTTTGGGCAACAATCGCAGGAACAGGCGAAAACAACGAGCTTGTCGAATCAGGATATAATGGACCTTCTTAGCTAATACGTTCTCTGTTTTTTATCGAGAGACCTCGTCGTTTTGAACTCGCGAATGAAAAAGTTAACGACCCTTTGCGAACACAATTCCAAAATATTTAGATAAACTTTACCAGACTATCTGTTGTCTGTAAACAGAATTTTTTCGCGTTTTTTTTTAAGTAAACTTTATTTTTAATGTTTTAGATATATTTTTAATGAATTTATTTTTCGTTAATTGAGAAATATACAAATCATATATTATGGTTTAACTATAAATTAACACTCGCTGCGCGAAGGGTTGAGAATTGTATTATAATTGTCACAAACGCGTACGCCATTATCATTGCACCTCGATTAAAGTAAGAATGAACTTCAGGCACTCGATCTATAAGATTTGCACATAGAATGTGATGTGGAGGAATAAAACAATAGTGTAAAATAAATATCTAAATATTAACGAACGTGAGAAATCTTAATAAGTTCACTCTCACAGTTTCATTTGCTAAGAGAGAAAAAATTTCGATCTCAAAAAATATAAAACGTCTCGAATAAAAAATTATTTGTCCATTACGTTTACGTTTTTACACTTATCGGTTGAAGGCCCAAGCTTTACACCGCGGGTATATTTAAACAAAAAATTTTATAGAGATTTTTAGAAATTTCATTAAGAAATTAAGTACACATCAGAAATGAAAAAAATGTGAAAAGAAAAAATCTTGACATATCGATCAATATAAAGTGAACAATGTTTTTATTCAAATTTGTCAAAATGTCAATTCGTTGACGATTTCGAATTCCAACCTCACCGATGACATTTTCGAAAGTATTTTAAATCACGAAGTTTCGTAGAGTGATCGAGGAACAAAAATTACATAGGTCGACGTTATGGTCAGGAATAAAATTGTAATTCGATGAGTCTTTTGAAATTTTGGGGCCGTTCAACGATGAAACGAACGGAAGCGACGAACGAAGAGGAAACGGATACGGAGACACCGGACGATGACATCACCGAGAGCGATGACACGGGGTCACATAAAAAACTCGAATTTCTAGGTCTTCCCATTTATAAATTATCTTACAAGAGGCTACCGAAAAAATGCATCAAATTTTCCTTCCTTTCACTCAACGGTGCAACTTTTGTAAGTTCGAAAAAAAGATTCGGAAAAAAAATCTGCTCACTCGAAATTTAAAATTTGTTAAAATTTTTTAATCGTAGCTCGCAGGCATAACAGCAACAATAATTTCGATTTGGATGCTGGCCGATGGCAAGTTGATGTCCAGACTCGTAGGACAAAAATTATTCGTCACTATTCTTCTTTTTATTGGTTTATTTTCATCATCGATCTCCTTCATTGGGATTCTCGCATTTGTTAAGAGGAAAAAAAAATTTTTGATCATAGTGAGTCTTTCAAAAAATAAATAAAGTAATCAGTTAAGAAAAAAATTAATAAAAAATTAGAAAAAGATAAATACACATTTAATCAATTAAAGGTTCAATTTTTGTCCATTTTTCAATTTAATAATTAAATAATTAAAAAAGGAAATCTGACTAATTGGGAATTATTTTTCGCAGTACATTTTGTGTCATTCGATATCTCTATGCGTTCTGTTTGTCTGCGCGATAATGAGTTTCACGTTTTTTGAGGAGGTCACGAAAAAAGTGAGAGACGACATGGTAAATTCGATCGTGAATTACAGGTCATTGGATTGGGTTACCGAGGCTTGGGACAATACACATAAATACGTAAATAATCAAAAAATTAAAATGCCATGTTTCATTAATTAATCTAAATCTTATTAATTTTTTTCTGGTTCCCAGCTCAAGTGCTGTGGAATAAAATCTTTTCGAGACTGGCACGAATACCGAATTTCCATTCCACAAAGTTGTTGCTCTACTACGATTGACAAGGTAATTTTCTTAAACTTTCAATTTTATTCAAAATAAATTGGATGTCAATTTAAAAAAATTTCAGTGTTTAAATATGTCCGAAGACGTCGCCTATAAATCAGGATGTTTAAAAGGAGCTGTTTATCTTTTGAAGTCTCACATTCACACTGTAGCCCTCTCAGTCCTTTTCATATCCCTAGCTGTGGTAAAAATATTGAGTACTTAAATTATTACGCTTAAATCTCAAAATTCAATTAAAGTAAATTAACATGAAATTAAATTGGCTTTAAATTAAATTAAATTTATATTTGAAGTAAAAACTGTTTTCCTTTTTTCTTGAGCACAGATTGCCAGTCTCTTCTTCGCTTTTGCAGTGCATAAACGATTCAAAAATTATCGCCCAAGAAGTGCTTGAAAAAGAACTCAAGTTGTATAAGAATATTTCCTGTGAGTCCCAAAATATTGAATACTCAATATATTACTTTAAAAATATTTTCACTCTTAAATTCATGAAAAAAATTTAAAAATTATGAATTCATGTTTAAATAAATTAATTTTTTAATATTTTTTTCTCAGGAATACAGATCGCCAGTTTCTTCTTCACTTCTGCAGTGCATCAAGTAAAAAAATTATCGTCCATGGTATGCTTGAAAGAAGTGTCTCTATATCTATAATGAATATATAAATTTTTTATAAATAAAATAAAAAATTCTATCCCAAAAAATTTATTTAAAAAATATTGATTTTAGAGGGATTTGAGGGTATGAATGAATAATTTTCTCCTTTTCTCGACAATTTCCATCCAATTACAGATATATTATATCATAGCAAACATCGGTGACTATTTACAATAAATACAGTCGATTAGATTATATAAATAAAATATATATCGTATCGTATAGTTTAGGTTTACAGCAACACGTGACAGTAAACAATTAGATCAGCGGCAAAATAGCATAATCTACCTAGGTAGTGGTCGTAGCTATAATAGCGTGGCTGAATTGTGCTCTTGTTCGCTTTTCTTTCACCTTTTATCATCGTTGAAATTCCACACAATTATCGTCCTTCGCCTCCCATTTTTTCCACCTCTTTTTTTTTAATTCTCACCAATTTCATTTTAATCCCCGTCACGGCCCTTCGAACCACGTATTTTTTAATTCCCGATATCCTGCATCCAGCGTCCACAATCCTAAACATTCCCACCACAAAACTATTGTGTTTTAAAATCGAAGAATCATGAGGATTTTTTTTTACGCGTCACCTTTAAATTTATTTATTCGGAAAATTTCTTCTCTTTTTTTTTCAATTCGCGAATCCTTTCACGCGCTTCCGTTCACACGTGGGGACGAACGGAATGAAAGAATGGCAGTAAATGCAATCGCACGGCAATGATTTTACGCGAAAACTTCACGGAAGTTATGGAGGAAAAATATTTAAAAAAAAATACAGTCATCAAATGCACAATTTTCGTGATTTTTCCCTAATGCTCTCGTCGAAGATTTCTTCAGTTTTTTTCGTTTTTTTTTTCTTGAGAAGAGTCATCTATGAAAATGGCGTCAATGTATAAATATTCAACTCCTATCGACTCGCATTTCTTCCCCGCATCATCATCTTCCTCGATCGTTACATTTGACAGATATATATATTTATATATATATATATATATAATATTATCGCCGCGCCTATTAATTTGACACCTTTATATTTAAAAAATAGTTGATTCATTTAACGCCAACTCCCTTTTTTTTTCTATCCCTCCCATTTTCCTTCCCAAAATACGTGAGTCCCCGTGGCTACTTTTTAATTAAAAAAACGTCGTCTTCATTCGCGAGAGGACTGTACAGCGGACTTTGGGCGTCGTCGAAAAATTCCTCAGAAGACACTGAGACATTTTTTTTAAATTTTATTTTCCTCATATATATTTATCTTTTTAATCTCTCCTCTCGTTTAATTCATTCTCACACTTTTCACACATACATGCGCACACACAGACGGCTCTTGTTCCTTTCTCTCAATTTCTTCTTGTTTTTTTTTTTCGTATTTCCGTATAATATGCGACCCTGATTATTTGCCACCTCGAGAACGCAGTCTCGACTCGATACAACACGCGTGGTCCGAACGATTCTCGAGTCAAAAATACATGACGAAGCTTGCCTATGCTATATTTATATTTATCTTCATACATATTCATATTTCTTCAGTTACGCGTGTGCGCGAAGATATTTCAAACTGGACAACGATGGAGCTTCGAATTTCGCTCGGAATCGCTTCGTTCGTCGTTCAGTCGTGAATTATCCATCGTACATAGATATTTAATTTTTTTTTTACACTTAATAGGTAATTATCTAATCCAGACAGTTTTAGTGTCGTTGTGTAAACTATCTGTACGTAATACGGGACGCCATGGTTGATGGTAACGACGAAGCTAATTTTTCTCTGATCAACGAAAATCGAGGATTAGAAAAAAAAATGAGGAAATCAAATGAGAAGCGAGAGATCGGACGAGAGGGACGAAAGGTGACACCGGGATGACTTCAGCGTGGAACGTAAAAGAAGACGATGTGGAGACGCTCGTGAAAAAAAACGACTCGATTCCCATTGCGATATGAACAATTTAAAAAAAAATTACGAGAGCAAAAAAGGCGAAAGACTGGCTTTTTATATCGAATTATCCATCAATATTTTCGTTTATTTCTTCCACTCTTTCATCTCCAGTTATTACACTTAGTGACTTTTTTTTCGAAGAAATCTTAATAATATCGTTTCTTCCATTTCTTCTTCTCGCCTCTCACTCTCTCTCTCTCTATAATCTTCCTTGAGGGATGCTTTTCATTTCGTCTGTTTATTTCGTGTTATCGTTATTTTTCCAGCAAGCACAAATATATGTATGTCTGTATAATTATACACATTACGTATATAAACGTATACCGATAAATTGGATTGACCGGATAACACACCCCTCCCATCTTCTTTTTTTTTATCATTTTGTTTCTGTCGTTTCATTCATTTTTCTTTTTTCGTTTTTCATATAAATCATACTCGCACACTCATCATTCAATGTCCATTCGGTTGTCCTTTTACTCAGCTTTATAGTTAATATATATAATTAATAATTCATCGGATGCGAGGATACATCGCGCAGTTACAATAATCTCATCACACATTTCTTCCCATTTCTCACTTTTCTTCTCTCTTATTTTACTTCTTGGACGCTACAGGGATACGATACATTCAATGGGCGTTTCTTCTCACTCAATTTTTTCATCATCTCTTCACACCGTTCCTCCCACTTTATTCAAAAAAATAACATTTAGCCTTCACAAAAAGTCTGAAGATGTGTGCGCCATCATTTCTTCCCCCATATTTTCACTCCCCGACGAAATTCTCTTTCGGAAATAGCGACGCTTTTAAGAACATTGCACCGATCTCTCACTACCGGGAGGAATAAAAAGCACCACTATTCGTTTTATACAATCGATGCCCGCACTGCGTTTGCCCTCTAGCGGCCATGTTGTCAACCGAAAAATTGTCTTCTTTCCACAATTCGTTTCATTATATTTATATATATATATATATATATTTATTTTTCCCGCGGCCATTTCTTCTTTCTCTCTTTTTAAGATACAATCGATATCGATAATCCTAGGTTTATTATTTTATCGCGGAAATTCATTTAACAAACTGTGCGACCATGTTCGAGGGCTCCAGAATGGCCATTCGTTGCTGAGAGTCACTCGACGATTTTTTTTTCTTCTTTGTGCTTTTCCGCTTGTCTTGTGCACGAGAAGAAGAAAAGAGATTTCTCTTCTTTCTTCTATTTTAGGATAATCTTTCCAATCGGGAATCTCTCTCGAATCACATTCTTCTCAACAAAATTATCTTCCTCTCATGATTTCCTCACAAACGTCAATGTAAAGCTAATTTATTGACTAGTTTATCTCTCGCTCTCATTCTCTCTCACACGCGTACACAGATGCGATCCTGTACCCTCAAAGAACACAATTTGTCTCAACGACGAATGGCCGTAAAAATGAACAATGATGAAAAAAATGCCAAACGACTTCTAGTTTCTTCGTTTCTTCCTGCGCTACACTGTTTTTTATTTTTTTTCGTTTTCTTCTCTCTTCGCGATAATCGTCCCGTCGCCGTATTGGAAAAAATTTTCGCGCACCAACAATCTTTTTTGTCACTTCGGCGATGAAATCGCGATTCCTGTGCACATTCACTCTCTTGAGAGTCTTAGAGGTTAATTTATCTTCTTTTCTTTTTAAACTTCAGTCTCTCTCTCTCTCGATCGTTTTCACATCCTCCGGACCTTGGCGCAACGCGAAACGATGCACAATTTCGTTCCTTCATGCAGACAATCCTCGCGGATACTTAATACACTACGATCCCATACTACACACACTTTTCTCAATAATTTGTAACATTAGGGTTCATTTTCTTACTTATCCTTTTTTTTTGTTTTTGTTTGTTTTTTTTGGCATCTTTGAAATACACAAATAGACTTTGGTATAAAACTTTTTGATAGTATTTTTGTTTTTTTTTCTTCTTCATTTTTCTTTTCTGTATCTTTTGTTCGTTTTACATTCTTCTCGGTCTTTAAATGTGTATAAGTGTGGCTCTTCCGTCACGTGTGCGTGGAGAGACAGGTTTCTCACTCTTCATTTCTTCCCTCGCGAAGAAATCATCCGGACTCGTCTGTCGTCGCGCATTTTGCTCCTTACTTTAATTGTCTCGTCTCGATATTGAGTCACGGAATTTTAATTGAACGGAACGTCGCGAAGCTTGACGATTCTTTTTCCTCCCGGATCGATTCGAGAATAAATTTTCGATCATTAATTCATCGTCTCACATCCGGTTCCGCGACTGGACCGGCACGAGAGGAATTACCACGCTCAAGGTTAAAAATTGGCAGAAGGAAACTGGTTTTGGACGGCTTTAGCAAACTTCCTCCAGGCGAAAGAGCTTGCAAACCGTGTTGGCACCTCTCCTCCTGCGTCGCTTCTTGCTCGAGGTTTCGGTTATGGCCTTCTTCACGAACCGGATGTTGTAAGGGTCTTCCGCGAGTTCCGGATAGATCTGCGCGTCGTGGATGTATTCTCCCTCGTAATTCGACGCGTGTCCGAGTTTCTGAATCTCTTCCTGCTCGGCCACCATCCACTCGACGCTCGTCGGCATGTTCGCCTTCAAAGCTTCCGCTTCCCTGTGCCAGGCCTTCCTCACGGCGCTCACTTTTGCGTGATGCAGTAATCGTTGCTTCTCCTTCTCCGCCGTCGTTCCGTAACGCAGATTCACGACGTAACTCGTACCGTGAATTTTCACGTCCACGGCCGTGCTTCCGCTGCCGTTCGCGGTCTCGTGGAACGTCGTGTTCACCTGGCCACTCAAGCGCTTTAATTGGTTCTTGTCGTCGCCGGATTCCCAGGTCTTTTCCTTCACGAAATAAAACGCGTCCTGCTGGGCGCTGTGAACGACGAACGTGAAGGGCAGGAAGTACGAGCGATTGAATACCGTCGTGAAAACGTCTCGATAGATCGCATTCGCGGCAGGAACGCTGGAAACCACGGCACGACCGTCGGAGGTTCTCGAAACGAGAATCCCTTTGCCGAACGGTGGATCCGAGGCAGCCCCCAATCTGGATGGCATCAATTCGCTGGGGTCCATTTTCACTTCTGATCTCGGTGGAGCGGAAAGCCCGATCGCGTCGCCGGAATGACGCTGCTTTATGTGAGCCAAGAATCCTGACTGCACTCCCAAATTGTTCGTTCTCTTCTTCTTCCCGAATATCGAAGCTCCAGAACCCACGGACGGCGGAAGAAGACTTTCCGGTAATTCACCCGGGAATAATTGAGGCGCGAGACTTCTCAGGTCGTAGCCCAGATGCGAGAGCCAGGATATGTGATCTGTGATTGAAAAAAAAATTATTGCATATTTTTGCTTGAACTTGTTATTGTTCTTTCAGTTTGAAATGATAGAACGAAATATTTATCGATTTTTAACACGCTTTATATTTTAACTTCTACGATCTGTAAGCAAATTTTTAATGTCGAATTTAATCAATTTCTAACTGTCGTGTCGATTCGAAACTTTGCAAATATACGTAATTCTGATGACAATGCAATAATCCGGTGTCATAAAACTGATCTGATTATCGATAATATTTAAATAAATAAAATTTTAAAAAATAATAATAATAAACGGTAAAAAAAGTTAACGTGATATTTATGAGCGCCATCTGAAGCGATTCTATCCAAATGAAGGAGGGGACTTTTCTACCTAAGAAAACTGGAGGCAGAGCTTAGATATAAAAAAATAGGGTGCAAGTGGCAGCAGAAATAGTAGTGTTCTGACGAGGAAGAAAGTGGCAAGTCAAGGTGATAAGTGTAAGTGATAAATATTCTACAATCGTCAAGGAGGTAACAGGTCTATACAATAATTAATATTGATGCAGATTTATTTTTCTTAAAAAATCAGCCCAAAAACCCAAACCCAAAATGCGAGATTTCGAAATTTTGTTTTTTTTTGGTAAAAAACGATTTTGCGCTGAAAAATTTCCACTTCCCCCGACATAATATCATTGTTGGTATCGGTTTATAACAATAAATCTAAATAAAAATGTTGTTACACTTTTTATTTTTTATAATTTAATTCTGAATATATGAAAAAGTAATTGAAAAAAGTAACAAACCTTTCGGTTGACTGTGCTTCTCCCTGTGCCGAACATTTATAGGATCGTTGCCATTAAATCTGTACAGATGTAGATGCGTCGGCGTGGCAACTCTGTCGAGAACGTTTTCCCACAGCGGAGACATCCATTGTCCGATCAGAGGATCGTAAACTTTCCCATTAGGCATGTGAACCAAGGAGGTCACCTGTTTTCAACAATACAACCTGGTCGTAAATTTTCTTAATTTCAAAAGTTTCAAGAAAATCAAGAACGATAAATACCTGATCCAAAAGACCTCCGCAAAAGTCGACCGGGAGATAGAGGTAAGGATTTGAATCATAAACGATATGACCGTATGGTGACCTCATGATTTCCCTAATACCTTCCCCATACTGATTGAAAATCATTATCGGTGTGCCACACTGATCAGTAGCGATGTAATACTTGTTACGGTATATTTGTGCGTATATCAAATGTCCTCGATCATCATAGATGAGAGACATCATTTTACCTTCTTTCGGGCTGTAAATCTGACTGACCTCGTAAGGCCTTTCGTGATTGTTATAAAAGAACTGAGTGACATTGCCATAATTGTCCTTTCTGGTTGCCAAGCGATCGATGTGATCGTAATAGTAGCGAACATCGAAGCGACCGGCTTTCGTCGCGCGAACCAATAGTCCTTTAGCATTGTAATTAAATCTTTCTTCTCGAGCATTCTGTACGACTAAGCCTCGATTGTCGTACTTGTAAAGACCGTCTCCACATTTTACCATACGATCCATCGAATTGTACTCCATGGGGATCGTATTTCCTCGATAAGTCAACGAAAGCATATTTCCATTGCTGTCGTACTCGAAGCTCCAAGGTTCCTGGGCTTCGACTCCGGTCAATTGTCCGTCCACGTCCCAGGTGTAATTTTTGACATTGGTATAAGCATTAACTCCAACGTTCCTGGTATCGGTTCTGGTTTGATTTATTCGACCTTTGGAATCGTGAGTGAATTGCATTCTAAGGACTTCCTGGCCATGGATCGTCACTGTCATTTCCGTTTCGAGGAAACGCTTGTCCGTTGTCCTGGAGAAGATTGCAGTTCCGTCGTAGACTATCGTACCGTTCGGTTGAGGTTTCTCGACCTTGAACTGCCCTATCTGCTCCGGTGCACCGGTTTTCGTACTGTAAGCCATCGTGTGGACAGGAAGCGTCGTTCCTCCGATTCTACCCTGGACGGAGGTCAGTCGGTAGTTGGAATCGTAATCGAAAGTAAATTTAGCGTTGCTCAGTCCGGTCTTTGCACCAAAATCGATTCTTTCCTCGACCAAGAGTCCTGCACTGTACTGGTAATCCCATTTGTACTCGACATCTTTTTCCACATGGATCACTTCCGAGGGTAAACCGCTTTCGGTGTACTTGATTTCACTCTTTCCATCTCCATGAACGATTTCAGCAAGTTGCCCTGAAGTGTGATAACGATACACGATCCTGGCACCATCTCCAGGAAAGACCGTTTGCAAGAGATTTCCAGCGTGACTGTAGTGCTGGAGATAGGATTTGGTGCTGCCAGGAGGTGTGTAAGTCACTCTCAAAAAGCCTAGAGACGCTTGGCAGGAGAATGAGTGTTTTGTGTTCGAAGGCAATATGATTTGCCTGAGACCACCATCTTCATCGTATTCCAGTGAGAAGTTTCTGTTGCTTGCCAAAGTTATCATCGAAATCATGTTGAAATCGTTGTAAGTGTAACTCTTCGTTCCATCCTGACTGTTGGTAACTTCCGCTAGCTGACCTCGCATGTCATAGCCGTAAGACTCATCAGACGGTCCCCATTTCCAGCTCTCCAGACGATTAAATTTGTCGTAGCTCAAGGTCAAGTGATAGCCATGATCATGAGGAACCCAGCTCAATGGAAGACCTGCAGGATCGAAGGTGACTGTGAGAAGTGGAACTTTGTTCTTGTCGTAGAAGGTTTGACGACTGAACGCTTGCTCGAACTCCACTGCGATTACTCTGCTGTCGTTGACCCTGATCTCCCGATTTAGAGTTTGCTGGAATTGACTGACGTCTCCAACGAGATTGTAAGTCGTAGCCATCGTGTTGGTCAGCTCTCCTAGAGTTATCATCTGGTAACTCCACATTGGCAACATCTCGGCTTCGACTGGCAGTGCGGCTTCCAGAAGAGGATGCTTCGTCGTCGCTGCGCTGAGAATCTTTCCTCCACTCGGAAGGAAGACTTCGAAGCTGCTATTCGGGAATGCTGTGGCTCTTTTGATCTTCGTTCCATCGGTGATCTCAAGAGTCTTCGATCTCTCGGACTTCATCTTAAATTCGATTGTTCTCTGTTTGTCACCGTGCGACAGAGCTTCGAGCGGAGCGGAAATTTTCACCGTGAGACTTTCGTCGTTGGACAAACCAGAACTCAATTTTATTCTCTCGCCAGTTGGAAGTGTCACGTCGGAGACTCGACCCAGGCTGTCGTAGTTGTAGATGTAAGTCTCTCCGCCTCCTGAACGACTCGTCAGGAGACCCGTAGTGCTGTCATAATCCAAAGCGATTTCCGACCTTCCGAGCTCAGACAATCTAACGAGAAAACCGACACCAGATATTTTCAATTCAGACTTGTGATCCTGGGTATTCTCGATCGAGCTTACGACGTTGCTGTAATCTCGCAAGAATTGTATCTTGTTTCCAGCGCTGTCAGTGACAGTCGACAACTTTCCGAAGCTCGTATTTTTACTGTATAAAAATGCATATCTGGTTTTCCCGGAAGTGAGGTCTTTGGTCGCGACGTGTTGACCGTAACGATTGAAGACGTAAATTTCGTTGGACGGTGAGAAAGGTATGTGAAATTCACCGCTTTCGTCCAGGGCTGGAAGATAAGGCTGAAGAGCAAGAATGTGCAAGCTTCCCTGATCGGCTACATGAAGAACTCCATCAGGAGAAACAGCTAGTGCCGAAATGGCAGTGAATTTAGCATTTGACGAGAGAAGAGTCTCAGTATCACGACTACTGGTGTCATCCGCACAAGAGCAACCATCCAATTCCTTTGAGCTGGGTGTTGTGTTGTTACACTCGCAAAGACCTCGCAGACGATCTCGTTGCTGACCAGCGAATCGTGTCATTTTTCCCGAAGAATCTACAATCCTGATGGAATTGACTCTGTGGGAATCGCTATCAGCAATGTACAGTTCACCGGTTGGACTGAAACTCACAGCCAGAACAGAACCCAGGACTTCTTCAGGCTTCTTAGAACTCGGAACTTGCGTCGAATTGGTCTTGGTCATCTCGAAGTTGTTCGCATTGCTCGTGCAATGAAGAGGAGTGCCGGCAACGACTCGTACCTTGAGATCGCTGGTGAGCTTCAGGACGAGTCTGTCGTCGATAAAATGAAGAGTACCATCGAGAGGACTCAGCGTTAAACCGGTTGGCCATTGCAATTGAGCCTGGTGTGCAGGAATTGCACCGATGCAGGGAGCCGGGGACCAATGATTGTGATGACCATGATGACCGACGAGGGTATGAATGATACCTCGTGGATCCACAGCTCGGATATTGGTCCCATCGGCGATGTACATCGTTTTATCAGCAGCTATGGCGATTCCCTTTGGATGAGCCAGTTTAGCCAACTCAGCAGGACCTTCGTCACCGCAGTGACCCTCGTCACCGGGAATGCATCTTTCTCCGCTTCCAACGACCGGCTCGATATTGATTTTCGGATCCGCAACGTTCTTGTCCAGCGACAGCGTCCTCAGAATTTGATGCTTCTCCGGATCGCTGATGTACAAGTGTCCATCGGCAGGTGAAACGCAGAGGTAATACTCGTAAGCGACCTTGGTCGCGCTCAGGATCAAAACGGTGTACACATTTCCCTCCGGGGTGATTCTACGTACGAGATTGAAGTCTCCAACGTAAATACTACCGTCCGGACCACTCGCAAGGGCACCCGGAGTCAACAGTCTCGCGTCCTTCGCCAGGCCATCGCAATTGTCGCAAACTACGGCCCTTTGTAATCCGGTGCCCATCACGACCTTGACGGTTCTTGGATATTGCTTGAAATGCAGAGTCGAGCCATCACCTTTTTGCAGTATGCCCTCGTGGAAATTGTAATGATGATGAATATCCAAGCCCCAGCCGCCGACGTCTGATATGTCAACGTCAAACCCTTGCAGGGTTGCCGTTTGCGTTTCCCAGATGACCGATGGACAATTTGAGTGCTGGTAACCGATCGATATACGCGCCTGAGCGACCCCGTAGACTTTTTGCTTGTAAACGTTTCGCTTGTTCCAGGCGAAGGTGTGCGTCAAATTCGGATCTGCCTCGTACGTTTTCGTATGCAATGATCCTTCAATTTCCACGTGGACATGGACGTGGGTCAAAGACCTTGGAATAAAGGGACCCGTCAGTTGCATTTGAACCGTCGACAGGTATCCGGCTGCTTGACTGCTTTGGTACATGAGATGAAGATTGGAACCAGGAATCGCAATGCTCTCTTGAACGATCTGAAAGATGATCAAACGTTAGTTTACTCATAAAATTAAAAACTTGAAATGTGGGAATTTGACGTGGAATTCGAAATCATGTGGATGGAGAGATTTTTAATACTTGCCTGGCTCTCAGCAAATACCAAACTCTTTCCAGGAAGCGCTCCGACCTTCTCGGGCATCCAGGTGCTCACGATTATCGGCCTCAGGGTCTCGTGGTCGTGTTCCAGGCACGGTCCGTTCTCGCCGAATAGTCCAATTGATATCCCTGGAGAGCCTATTATATTTTATGCAGTAAATAATAATGAACTGAAACATTTAACATTGACGGACGGAACAAAGACGGCACAGTGCTGACTCCAGGAAACCGGAGACACCGATGAGGTAACACCGACGACAATCACGTCTTTTTTTTTGCTTGACATTTATCCGGGTCGGATGTGACAAGAATTTGACAATTTGACACAGAACTTTGGCAGGTACTGGACATTTAATTGACATTGTACTTTCGCGACAAAACAACAAAATCTCCTCGGACCCCGAGGAGTGAAAAAAAATAGTAATGAATGGAAGACAAAGGAACGAAAAATTTTAACGAAAAAGAGAACGTCACGTAAATAGGAAAATAAAATAAAACGTTGACTCTTTCGTCGAATAACTTACCGACAGCCGGACTGGGTGGCTGGTTCGATTTGTAGGATTCGCCTTCCTCGCTCAGAGTCATTATCACCGGAGGCAGAACGACTATCTGATTCCAGGGTACAAAAACCGTTGTGGTCAAAGGCTTGAATGGATGTCGTTGAAACTGGAGGGTAACGGCGCCACCGCCATTGACGAGTAGATCAAACCTGGTGAATCGGATTAGTATTTTTTAAAAAAGTCGACAATAGTAGCAATTCCAGTTCGATTTTAATTTAATTATTCGATTGACAAAAAGGTGGAGATGATATTGGTGTTCGATCCAAGATTGAAATGTCTTCAATTAATTAATTGACTGCTTAGTTAATTAATAGTTAATGATAGTTGAGTAATTAATAACTTAAGAATTATCAGTATTTCGATGATGTCATAAATTATTCCTATTGTGAATTACTCTAAACAAAAATACTTTGATTCCTCCTCAACTTTTGTTAATAGTGCACTAGAAACTGCATTTTGATTTTGACACTAATTCATTATTCGACAATAGTAGCAATTCCAGTTCGATTTTAATTTCATTATTCAATTGACATAAAGGTGGAAATGATATTGGTGTTCGATTCAAGATTAAAATATCTTTAATTAATTAACTGCTTAGTTAATTAATAGTTGATAATAGTTGATTAACTATTAAGTTGAGAATTTACAGTTTTTCGAAGATGTCATAAATTATTCCTATTGTGAATTATACTAAACAAAAATACTTTCTGATCCCTCCTCAACTTTTGCTCATAGTGCACTAGAAACTGCATTTTGATTTTGACAATAATTCAATTATTCGATAACAGTAGCAATTCCAGTTCGATTTCAATTTCATTATTCAATTGACATAAAGGTGGAAATGATATTGGTATTCGATCCAAGATTAAAATATCTTTAATTAATTAATTAATTGACTGCTTAGTTAATTAATGGTTGATAATATTTGATTAATTAATAATTTGAGAATTATCAGTATTTCGAAGATCTCATAAATTATTCCTACTCTGAATTATGCTAAACAAAAATACTTCCTTCTTAACCTTTTAGCTCACAGTGCACTAAAAATTACATTTTACTTTTGAGAATAATTAATTTAAAAAATATAAATAATTTGGTATCTAATCAGAATGTTAATTGTGAACTCAGCATTGGTTGATTTAGGAACTCGAAATTTTTTTTGTATATTCCTCTTTGATTTTCGTCTCTACCGTTATGAAACCTCACGAAGTAGTACCTGATTCGTAATTTCCCATCAAAATCGTGATATTAATTTGTCAAATCCCACGAAACTAAGAATCTCACAAACTGTACCAGGTCCGACTGAAAGCTTTTGCGAGGCGAAAGAGCAGAGTCTCTCGTACAAATTATAATTCATGGCTGCAGCGATAATTATTGCTACTGCGAATTCATACGAAACAAAAATGTTTCATGATCCCTATCCACCCCTTTGGTACATACTGAACCAGAAACTAGACATTTCGTCTCTGATAATCCACTTGCCAATATTCTAAGCTCGAACGAGCTAATTAGTCGGCTTCCGACAGTGGCGGCTTTCGCTTTGATGTGGTACCGGCGCACGGTAACGTTTCTCGTGTACACACGTGAAAACGTTTCTCGTCATCTCGGAGATTATACGTAACAAAGTGCGTCTACGTTGCCAGGCTTCGATCCTCCTAATTTGTATTTCTGCCTCCTGCGAGTTAATCCCTCTAAAGCTATTCGTTATTATTGTTGTTATTATATAATCCGTATTGATCGGATACCAATATAAGTCCACATAATTGCTCGTTAGAATTAAATCGAACTCGAAAATGCTTTTCTTATTTTTGACCCATTTTCGTTATTAGGTATTAAAAGTATAATAAATATAAATATAGATTGGAGGCGGGTGGGCAAAATGGGGTAGGTGGGGCAAAATGGGGTAGGTGGGGCAAAATGGGGTACCCCAAACATTTGGTGAAAATTTACAATATTTTAAATTTTGATTAAATTTAATATCAAATAGTCTTTTATTTGCTAAGAACATTGTATTTGGTGATTTAAAAACACATTTAAACGAAAATTGAATCTAAGAATCAATTAACATAGCAGATCGAAAAATAACATTTTCTTTGGTAATGAAACACATTTAAACAAAAATTAAAATAAATTATCAATTAATTACTTGAAATAAGACGTCAAAGCTAATAATATCTTAACAAATTATGGAAAAAAAATTTTTTTGTACTTTTTGGAGAGGTACACTGAAAAAAATGTGGCGATTTATTAGTTGGTTCAATTCAATATTTCATTGGATCTATTAAATATGGACGAATCAATTAAATATTTCATTGGAAATGGCCATCTTTTTTTTTCAGTGTACCCCATTTTGACCGCTAAAAAAAATTTTTTTCTCATAAAAATTTTATTTCAGCTAAAAATTTTTTTTCCCTTCAATTGTGATGAAAAAAAAAAAGATTCAGCATGTATAAACCCTTGGAATCAGAAATTTTTTTCTAGTACCCCATTTTGCCCCCCTCCCCCCCTTTCCAACTAAAATTTTAAATATAATAAAATAAATAATGCCATTTTTGTTTTTTATCGATAAATTAATGAATACTGAAATCTATATTTTTATCGCACGTTTTGGAGTAAGATAATAATAAAATAACTCACCATCCATCAGCTCTCGTGAGCGTAAATCCGAATCTGGAGTCCTTGTCGACCGACACTCGAATTCCTACTATTCCGAGTCCTTGTTCCGTAACTACTTGGCCTCGCATCACGGCTACACGACTGTTACAAATCAGATATGTAACGGGCGGGGATTCTCGGATGAGAGCGTTAAATTTACAGGGTGGGAATTTTTCGTTTTGGGTGTTTTTTTTTATTTTTCAGGGAAATGATGATGAAGCGTCGACCACGGGTCAAATCTCGTTCGAATCAATTATATCAGGAAACGAAGTGGAGTAAATTATTGATCTTGTATCGAGACTTCGGGTCGAGATAAAGTTTTTATATTTTTTTCAACATCGGGTCAAAGTTTTTTAACTTTGTTTCTTGTTTTCTTTTTAATGACTTCGACCCTTAAAAAATTATGAAGCGCGAACTTTTTTCTTTTATCGCGATGCTACAGAAAGTTCGAAATTTCGAGTGAAAAATTTGGAAAATTTTTAATTTTGAAAAATTCGGTATTTATTGATCAGAGAAGGATGGAAAAAAATAATTAACCGATAGCCGTGAAAATTTCGCAGGCTCGCGCGTCGCGATTTTGCGAAAACCGCGAAAATCGGGGAATCGAACGAGGGTTTTCACCCGTAGTTGACGCCTTTCGTGCGATTCGATATTTTCTCATTCTGCCGGTGCCAATACAACGCGGACAGTTGGTGAACATTTCGCGGTTTTCCCTTTTAACAGAATTTTCGTGAGAACGACAGGGAAAAAGGGGCCAACGGGACAGGGGGGGGGGGGGACAAGGCGAAAGGTGTGCATTTGATTTGAAATACGTGTGAGGCGAAACGGCGGTCGAAAACTAAATTGTTTTGGCACTTGGGGACAGAAATTGAATTTCGCGAAAACGAAAAACGAGCTCGAAAATTTCTCGCGGTATTCGCTCGGGAAAAATCGAAATTATTCGGAAAAAAGCTCATTCGAATTACTTCCCTTCGCGGGTTGGATCGGCACAGCGATGAGAAAATATCTTGAGATGGATCATTGACAAAAATAATAAAAAATAAATATTTTTTGATTGAAAAAAAAAATTAAAAAAATATCGTCCCAAGGACAGGGTTTGACGAAGTAGAACGCATGCATATGTCATGTATATAATAAGATATATGTATATAGATTGTAGTGAAAAAAATTGGGAATCCTTTGAGATTTTTCTCTTTTTTTTCATCGAATTTTGGGAATTTTTTGAAGCTTGATCGTCATCGAAGCGGTCGAAAATGTGTGTCTGGTTATAGAATATGAATTCTGGGTAGAGAGTCATTCAAATAAATGTAATGCACACATTTATATATTTATGCAATTTTTTTTTGAATTTTTGAAAAAAATTTTTTCGTGTAGCTCATAATTGATGGAATTGATGAAATAAATGGGCAAGATATATCGATGTGTACATTATATTTTGTATGCCCTACATGACGTGCGAATATCGCGTTCGAGTTCTCAACGATTAGAAAAATTTCAAGCTATACAAATATTATGCACCGACAGCTCCAATTTCGCAGAAGAAACTTTCCTTGTGCAATTTCGTGAAAAAATAATTTACCTTTAAATTTAATTTTTCTCTAAATAATATATTTAAAATTTTAATAAAGAAATCTTTCAAAAAATTATTTGGCAAATATATCAAGAAAAATTCTCTAGAATTGCAATAAATGAGTTCGTTTATGTCAAGACAGTTTGATAAAATTTAGACAGGAAATGTTTCTTGAGCAAATTATGAGGTGTACCATAATAATAAAAGAAATGTTTCATATAATCAACGAGTTCCTATCGAACTTTGTAAAAAAGGGAGAATTCAACGACGATTATTCTTGGAGGATCGCAATCGCTCGCGTCAACTTTTTATCAGACATTTAAAAAAATGAAGGCACAATTTTCATCTAAATTTTATGTTTGTCAATTTTTAAGGAATATATTTTTTTTTCGCTCGATGCAAGCTGGTGCATCGTGACCCTTGAAAAAAATAAAAATGACGTTGGCACCTGGGGATCACGCCCGGATTGCTGATCCTCCAAGCACGTAGCAAACTTTTACAGGCACTTCAGTCGTTGTCATCGCCACTACTGAATATACAGGTACGATAATAAATATTGAAAAAAAATACGATTCGAAAATAAATGTGAATAATCAACGATAAGTCATCGGAAAGAAATGAATCGAATATCGTGATGTACAAAATACGAGTAGCCTCTGAAAAAGTAAAAGAAACATCGAGATCGTTCTGTTAGAGATTCAAAAAGGGAAAAAAATTAAACAAAAAGACTCAACGAAAAAAGAACGAGCGGTGTCTCTCGTGAGGATAATTTTTCTACTCTCGTTTTTTTTCTAACATCTCCAAAGCTCTCTCTGTTCTCTCTTATTCGTGATTCTTGAATTTTTCCGAGTATGAGAATGAAATATTTTTTTTTTATTGAGACTCGAAATTTCGTGGCGATTTTTTTTTCAGCAAACTACGAGTGTTCGTTTTTTTTCTATTGCGTGCCTCTAATATCAAATCGCTTCGAAGTCGCACGTTTGTTTCATTATTTACAAAATTAATAATAAAAATAATATTTATCATTCGTGTCTCTCTCTCTTCCTCTCTCAATATCCGCCTTCACCACGAACTTTTATTTTTTTCTTTACTCGCACGCGTCACTCGAAATTCTCAAATTTTTGATCATTTTCTCTCTTTTTTTTTTAATTTCTCATCGAAATCTCTCGGAGAAAAATTCTCACCCGTTTTCTCTCGCGCTCGAACGCAAAATAAATCAACACGAATTAATTCGTATTTTCTTCTACGTTTTTTGTTTCAGTTTTTCTTTTTTTTTGACTTTCTTTTCGGTTTTTAGACTGACAAGACGTCGTTTGGTCGGAATTGACAGGACCAGGGACCTTTTTTTCGTTCCTCCTTCACAATTTTTCCAGGGTCAGCGTTTTTGGGAATTTCTCTTGTGCTTTTTTTTCTTCTTCTTTCCTTTGGAAAACTGGGACAGACAGACACAAGGTTAATTATTTTCGTGAGGGAGAGGAGCGGGAAGAATTTCGGAATCGTTGGATCTTTCGGAATGATTTCGTTAGTGTTTCAGTTATTTTATTTTTGATTTTTGGTCGGGGTTGAGGGTTCGTATTGAGACATTTTAGACGGTTCGACAGACGCAGACAAGGGACGAGGAGAGAGGAGACTTTGGGTTTTTGTAGTATCCTTTTATTCGTAAAAACATATCGAATTTTCTCTTTTTTTCTCACTTCTTTCTCTATTCTTTCAGCAATATATATTTTTTTTTTAAAAATCGTTTTCCTCTTATTTTTCTCTTTCGAGTCCTGACTCTTGCCGATTGGAAAAACAAATCTGTGTGTGTATTTGTGTGTGAGTGTGTGCGTGTCTCTGACGTGTCAACAGAAAATCCTGCCTCGTTTCTGGCGTTTGTGTAAAAAAAATTGCACATTGAGAACGAAAAATGTACGAAAAGAAAATTGACAAAAAAAAAGAAAGAGAAGAAGAGAAATGATAATAAAAACATAAATGATAGATTTCGTTTCGAACGAGTGTGATTGGCGCTCGATATAGTCAGCGTGTTATCATAATGCTAGGACGTTCACTATAGACAAAGGTTCGACAAGGTGGTACACAAATTGCAAGCCTGGCAACACAAAACAACACAAGACCAAAGGATTTCTTTCTTTCATTATTTTTTCCTCTCATTTTTCTTTTTTATACTTCATCATTTTTCGTTTAAACAAAAATTACCAACAGGACTAAACGCACTAGTTGGGGATTAAGATGACAAGACATAACAGAAATAAATGAAAATTTCGTGAACGTAAAATTTCCAACAACAATCTGACGACATATCACAGATAGACACAGAAACAGCTCGTACAGGATTCAATTTTTCTTTTTCCTCTCTCTTCTTTCTTTTCTCTTTTCTTTTTTGTTCGCTAAAAACGCGAGGGCATCGAAGATCTTCGACCAGGTCGATGGAATTTTATTGTTATTATTTTTTTTAAATATTTTAGCGAATAAATTAACATTTTTTGAGATAAATAAAATTATCGACGTGGTCGAAGCTCGAAGACCGCGAAGATGAACTCGAAGTAGCAAAAGTGAGTGTTCGTGAGATAAATCGATTGGTAATATAATTATGAATAATGATCGAGAATATACGAGGAACAAGCAGAAAATATGTTATAAAAAACGGGCAACGAAACAATTTTAGGGAAAAATAAATAAAAAGAGTACACGTACACGTTTTATAATTTGTGTAAAAGAAAATGTGTATACGGATATTTTTTTTTTCCGTATACACATTTGGAAAATTTTTTCAAAAATATGGATATACACATTTTCTCATGTATGTACATTTAGGAAAATGAATATATAATACGGCCGTGTACGTGGAAGCGAAGTGAAGAGGCGCAGTGGAAAAAAAATTTTTTTTTTTTCATTTTCTTGCCAAGATTCGTTTGGAAGAAAGGTGAGAGAAAAGAATATCGTGACAAACGGGATGTACATGGCGAGAACAAAAAAAAGAGAAGAGGTGACGAAAGAAAAGGAAAGAAAAATTGGAAGAAATGAAAATGCAGGCCAAGAGAGTATACGGAGCCATTACGAAACATGTAAAGATGGATTTTGGTTAACGAGCGACGATGCATTGGATGAGATTCTTTTTTGCATTTCTTTTTTTTTTTGGGAACGATGTTTTTTTTAGCGAGAGCTGAGCTGCAACTTACCAATGTGTAAAGGAACTCCAGAACGCACTACGTGTGGGAAAAACCAACGAGAAGAAAGGGCGTTACCACGGTCACAGAACCCGCTCAAAGATATTTTTTGGCGGGCAAACAACACAATAATGCTCGCAAGGAACACCGCAGGAGAGATGAGAAAAAATTTCGTGACTCAATTTTATCAAGATGTAATCCATTTTTTTAATGAAAATACAAAAAATTTATTTAAATACGAAATTTTTTTTTTATTTTGAAACAATTAACAATATTTTAGATCACAACTTTGGATTAATTATGTAAATTTTTCATAACTGAAGTCAAATGATAAAAATTGCAAAAAATTCTCATTTCGGTTTGCGGTATTCCGTGCGGCATTATAGAAACAATATAGACGTAGACACACTAAAATCAAGCGTACCCATCGTACACGCACTCCTCTCCCACCAGGTTAACATTCGCTCAACATGAAATTCGGAATGAAAAAAAGGAAAAAAAAACGAGATATCCTCACTCACTCTCAGATTCGTACAACACAGAGTGGTACATAATAATGACAGACACAAGTTGGAAACTACGCAACATACATGTAATAATGATGATAATGATAATATATGTATTTATACGAATATACATATATGTACGAAATGAAATTTCGACGGTCGGTGACGGACGGACAGACATGAGAAAAAAAATTACTCCCTCCTTTGCAGACGGACAAAAACATTTTATGACAAAGACAATTCGCTCAATAAAAAATTACGTATATTCTACGAGGAAAATCGATACAGCAATTTTTATCAGTGACGAAACGGTTGAGAGTGATTTTCCTAACCTCAAATTTGTTTGTTCTCATTCTGAGATTATTTTTCAAAGTTTCCTGTTTTTTATTCTTGGAAAGATGAATTGATTGATTGATAAATAAAATGCGGTGCGCGACTTTGATGCGACCGGTTCGTTGGTAATGAGATTTAACTGCAAAGCGACGTCGCAGTACCAAAGCGTCTCACGAGGTGGCGCGCGACGCAGCGGAGTTCCGCACCGGGCGAATGGTCGACTTCCAACGGGTAATGCAGTTTGAACGCCGGCCAATGAAAAGTGCGCGTAGGCATGTAACTTTGGCTCGGAGCCCAACGTATCGAAATCCATTGAGGAAAGAGACTTTATTCTTTTTTTTCCTCAGACGATTTTTTCTTTTGAACTCGCGACGACCCCGCAATCTCCTCTGGCACTTTTGGCCGCGTTTCACGTCTTTTTTGATACTTTTTGTCCCATTTTTTTTTACTCTGCATTTTTTTTCTCCGCCTTCCCGATAATCCTGATCGACGTCTCGATTTTCCAAGTCTCCCGGCAATACGACTCGCTGGCAAAAACGACCAGGACGTGATTTATCGTATATTCGAAACTTTTTAATGCATTCGTAAACGGGCGAAATTACAAAAAAAATCCCACCCGTTACGCAAATTTAGTTACGTTTTTTTTTTACGAAACAATTAATTGTTCGTTGAATTTTATTCGTTTTCCAAAAATTCAACGAATTCACTCTCGTGCACCGTTTCGTCAATTTTTTATTTTTCACTCTATCATTTTATCTACAATTTGAATGAATAAATTCTTCCGAGCGAAAAGAGTTTAGTTGATTTTACAATTATTTTTTATTCGCATTTAGCTTTGAATTCATTGCAGCACGCTCGAATTTTTTTTTACGATTGAAAAAGAATTCGGAAAACAAATTCAGCGAATTAACAATTAGGACATATGTTCACCGATACGCATCAGAAACGTGAGACACAAGGATATCGGGACATAAAAATTGGGAGATAAAAAACGAGTATATCCACGATCAGTCGGATCGAGAAAAAAAAATGAAACGAAATGAAATCGAGTTTGGGAATTTCAAACTTGTGTCCACCATGATAGAAGTACTTTCGTCGAGCGTTCGGTCGAATCGAGAGATAATTTTTTTTTTCGCAAAAAAAAATGATTACAAAATATGAAAATTAAATAAATCGTATGTGTCAGCTATTTTTTTATGCATCGCCGTTCCGACCCATATCCGAGGCTCGGAGCAAGATTTTCTCGATTCGTCCGAAACGTTCAAATTATTTTACCATGATCCCTTTCGGCATGTGCTCGATATTAATTACGATTCTCGTATCGACGTTTTTTTCCTCATTTTTCTAACTCTTTTTTTTCTCCTTATAAACGCACAAATTTTTTCAGTGTTTTTTTTTTCAAAAGTAAAAAAGCAAAAAAAAAATCAATGAAGAACCGTAAGGTCGAAGCGACGAAAAAAAAAATTACGATTCATGATTGCGTGGAAAAAAGTAATTGAACGAAAAGAAAAAAGTCTCGATGACGGATCATCTTTTCGCTCGAATTAAAAAAAATTATTTTCTGAATAAACGAAAAAGCAAGAACACATATTTCTCTCTTTCGCTCTCTCATCCGTGCCAACTTTCTCTCTTTCTCTCTCTGAATCGTTCTCCCTCTCGCTCTCTATCTCTTTCTCTTTTCATCACTGACGTTAAGTGAGCCACTTGGAGGCTCTCTCGGCTGTTGGGTGAGTGGTGGTCTTTGGTAGTGGTTAGGGTACACACATAAGGGTCAAACACTAGACAAATTACACGAATCCCCCGAACGCAGTGGCACGAATATTGTGGTTGAAAAATAATTATTTTCTTACATTTTTCCTCCTTTTTCATTTTCATGTTTTTTTGTTATTTTTTTGTCATTCACAGACGACGAAAATTCTCACCTTTCGAATATTAATATATTTAATAATATTTCTGATATTTTTCATCGTAAGATATTACTATGAAAACTCATTTTTAATTCTAAATTATTGTAAAAATATTTTTTAGCAATAATTTTTGATTAATTATTATTTTTAGGAATTTAATAAATATTGATGACCTCCTTTCTCTCTTTTTTTAGTATTTGTATCCCTCTCTCGATTATATTTGTTCCTTCTTCCACCATTTCGCTGAAATCGTGGATATCGTCGAGTCCAGAGTGATTTTTATTTTTTGTCTTTTTCTTCTTTGCTCGTCAGGCGAATTCAGTGAAGATTCAGATGTACGAAATAGCAATAAAATGCGTTTGAAACAGACGCAAGCCTTTCTGCGACGATTCGTATTTTTAACTTTTTTTTGTGTTAATTGTCAGCGAAGCGGTTTACCGAGAGAGGGATAACAAATTCGAAAATGAAAAAGCAGGAAAAGTTTGAAGTCTTCCTTTAATTTTCGTTCATCGCCACAGAAAGGATTATCGAATATTCCAAAATCAGTGACATTTCTTTTTCTTACCACGCCTCGCTGTACATTTTTTTCAGCAACGATAAATTCGCACTCGACCGTTGGACTTTTCTGCGAGCTCTCTCACTTTATATTTTTATTTAATTAAAAAACTCATTATTTAAATTTAATTTTAATAACAAAAATTTTGAAATTTTATGCATCAAAATTAAATGAAAATTCATAAAAATTATACGAGTACTGATGTACGAAACATTATCAATAATATTTATTACTAATCGATTATACAATTATATTTAAATTTTGATCCAAAGAGAAATCATTAAATTATGAAAACTTTTGACATTCAACATGATTTTATTTCAAAAAATAAATTGAGAATGAGAAAAATTGAAGTTAATTTGATGAAAGAGAATAAAATTAGAATGAAAAAAGTGAAACGAGACGGAGAGAGTTCCTTCGGTCGGCAGCGCTTTATCGAAGCGATTGACGATGCATCTGACATTCGGGGGAGGGAGAAAGTGGCGGGTCAAACACTGGGAATAGGATTTACACGTATATGCATACATTATATGTTTCAACGAATATAAACGTTATTTATATTGATACATAAGTGTATGCATATATTCGACGTTGGTTGAAAAAGGTTTTTGGTTGGCAGGTTCGGAGGTGGGTTTTCTTTTTTTTTTCGTTGGTGGCGGTCACCCACGGATTTTAAACGTGTTTGTCACTTGACCAGTCTCGAGACTCCTCGATTATTCGATAACGATTCCTTTGATTTTTTACACGAATACAATTGCATTTGCGCTCTGTTCTCAAACCATTATTATCATGAAATTTCTCTTCGTTAATTTTTGAAAAATAAATTTTTATCCAATCCTTATAAAACGATATTTATCTGTCAATAATTTCTTTCGTTCCACATGAATGTTATTTGATTCAACGAGTAACGATTGTACAAAGTAAATCAATTATTAAAAAGTAAATTTCAGTGGTACAGGTAAACGGATGTCAGACCTCGAATCAGACCGAAACTCAATTTTTTTCCCATTCGCGATTTTCAGTCGCGGTTACGGAAATATGTTGAACGTTTTTCATTAACGTTTACTTTTCGCTCGAAGGACTTTTGATTTTTCAATTTATTATTTGGAGTTACATGGAAAGAGAAAAAGATTATGCAATTTTTAATCCATGTATTTACTCGGAAGTTTGTTTGATTTTGTGAATTTTAATTAAATTTCTTTTTTTTTGATAAAAAATCATCAAGGGAATTAATCGTGGATTTTCCTCGTTATCGCATTGATGTATTTATTCTGTAATCCGCTTGAAAATATTTTCGTCTCGTTATCTCATTCCGTGTAATCTCTTCGAGTTACGCAAGATGAAAAAATAAATAAATTGCTTTGTAAATTTTCTTGGAATCGTTTCGAATGATCGAGAAATAAAATTGTTAAAAGAGTCTCGAGAATAATCTCGGGACAGACACGCCAGGCTGAGAACGGTCTCAGTACGATTTCCCGCTTATCGTATTCTCAAACTTATATCATTTTTAACTTCATCTTTTGTCGATGTCCAAGTACTCCAAAACCACCTGAGCCACGACCTTGTCATTCTTTTTATCGTTTTTTTTTCTTTCTCCTCCAGTCTTGTTTCTCTCCTAATAACTGTTGTCTTTTTTTTTTCTTCTGAAATTTCGTCTCTTCGTTTGCGCTCTTTTTTTTCGACTCACGCCCACCGGGTACGTGCGCGAATTTTTTTCTTTCTCGACGAATTGCTTCTCTCTTTCACGATAGATCAGAATTTTTCTTACAAACGGGCCTACCTTTCACTGTACTCGTCCGTGTGGGCGTAACTCTGAACGCTCTTCTCCTCGATCAGGAATTTGACTCGCTGGAAGAAGCTCGCGGTCACGCTTGGCGGCTGCTTTCGCAAAAGAACCTCCACAGGATCGCTGCTCACCAGGCACATCAGATGCTCCGCGCAAGTCGCGTGTGCACAGCACTCGCTGTCCGTACAGTCGACCATTCCGTCTGTTCGATACAAAAATATTTTATTTCATTTTTCTCTGTAGATTGTTCATCATTTATTATTTTTTATTTACGACATTTTGTAAAAATTCGTTTATTTACAATTTGATCTCTTATGAAAATGTCACAGATATATTTTTTATGAATTGTGAAAAAAGAATTTTTTTTTATGCATAAGACAATGATTTTGTGTATGGTAAGATTGTTAAAAATAAATTAAACTGACTTCAGTTGCAGAAATAACGAAATTACTTTTTATTGTTTTAAATAGATTGTTAACCATTTATTATTTTTTATTTACGACATTTTGTAAAGATTCGTTTATTTACAATTTGATCTCTTATGAAAATGTCACAGATATTTTTTTTATGGATTGTGCAAAAAGGATTTTTTTTATAAAAAATAAGACAATGATTTTGTGTATGGTAAGATTGGTAAAAATAAATTAAACTGACTTTAGTTGCAGAAATAACGAAATTACTTTTTATTATTTTAAATAGATTGTTAACCATTTATTATTTTTTATTTACGACATTTTGTAAAGATTCGTTTATATACAATTTGAGCTCTTATGAAAATGTCACAGATATTTTTTTTAAGGATTGTGCAAAAAGGATTTTTTTAATAAAAAATAAGACAATGATTTTGTGTATTGTAAGGTTGTTAAAAATAAATTAAACTGACTTTAGTTGCAGAAATAACGAAAACACTTTTTAGTATTTTAAACTTTGTTATTTTAAAGCACACATTAAAAAAAGTTCGTTTTTCATGAAAAATGAAGTTGAATTGAAAAAAAGTCGGAACTGCATCATGAAATTGCACTGTAAATAAATTTTTATTAAATTATTATACTTGGAAAGAGTAAATGTATGTTTTTATAACGAAAGTAGATTCGATCACAAGATAAACGAATGTAATTTCTTTTTTCAGAAGCTAAACAAATTTTTAAAATTAAAAATGAAATGGACGAAAATTTTATTTTGTTTCTGAATAATTTTTGATTTTAAAAAGTTTTTATACTTTTTGTGAAAAAGTTATCAGGAACGTAAAAAGTGTACCTTGATCGTTATCGATATCGTCGCCACATTCCATTTCGAGTCCAATGCTGCAGTCTCTGCCCGCCCATCCGGTTGAGCACTCGCAGCTGTACTCGCCGTCTTGCAGAGTGCAAATCCCGTGTCTACTGCACCCGTTTTCACACCCGGCTGTTTTTTTTCCAGAGCGAGAAAAAAAATTAATTACAGATTTTTATCGTCGACGAGTGCGAAAAAAATGGACATTGAAAAATTCGTCCTGTGATCAGTAAATTTGGCGTAAAAACTCACGAAGTGTGCAATGCCTCCCGTTCCAGCCTTGGCTGCAGACGCACGTCCCGTTCTTGCACTGGCCGTGCTCCGCGCAACGCGCGTCGCAAGGCTTTTGATCGCACTGCGTCCCAGTCCAGCCGTCGTGACATCTAATGTTGCGAATTTTTCATTAAAATAAAAATCGTGTCAAGCAAATTTTCTTTTTTTTTCTTAGTAATTATTTTATAGATTATAAATTGACAATATATCTGATTTAAAAAATTAAAAAAATTTGATATTCGTTTGAAAATTCAATTCCATTGAAAATTTTTTATTGGAATTGTAGTATTAAACAAATATTTTTTTCTTAACAATTATTTTATGAAAAATGAATATAAATGGAACGATTTCGACTTGAAAAACGTTTTCGAGTAAATTCAATTAAATGGTAAAATTCTCTTTTGGCTAAAATAATGTGAAACGTTGGTTTTCATCGATAATAATCGATTTTTATTATTATAAATTATAATAAATTGCTATAATTAAAATAAAATAAAAATCGATAATTGTTATGATAAATGAATACAAAAATGTTTATTTTTGAAATTTTTTTGATAATTCAGTGTTTAAATAATTGTTAAACTTTTGAGTAAATTTAAAAGAGCTGTCGAATAGGAAATAGCACTGACTTGCAGCGTCCTTGCTCGCAGGAACCGTGAGGTCCACATTTGAGATCGCAACTCGGTTGGGAACAGTCAACGCCGGTCCAATGTTCTTCGCAGACGCAGGAAGCTCTCTCGAGATCGTACGAGCCGTGGTCGGAACAGCCTGGCAGACACTTGTAAACTCTCTCGTCGACTTGGTCACATCTCTCGCCCTGCCAGCCAGCTTTGCAGTAACATTTCCCAGCGACGCAAGCACCGTGGCCACCGCAGTTTGGATCGTGACAGTCCGCTGAGAGAAAATCCAAAGCATTACTTTTTTATTTAAACATTTTTGAAAATAAAAAAATAAAAAATTTTCATACGATAAAATTACAAAAAATACACAAAGTATCAAAAACGTCTAAAATTCAATTTAATTTCATAATAATGTTGAAAAAAATTAATCAATGTTTAATATTAACGTAATTTAAAATCATAAACTTTACAAATTTATTAAAATATTTGAAAAAGTGAAAAATGACTTGATTTTCTTACTTAAACATTTTTCAAAATAAAAAATAAAAAATTGCATACAATAAAATTACAAAAAATGCACAAAATATTCAAAAACGTCTAAAATTCAATATAATTTCATAATGATGTTGAAAAAAATTAATTAATGTTTAATATTAACGTAATTTAAAATCACAAATTTTACAAATTTATTAAAATATTTGGAAAAGTGAAAAATGACTTGATTTTCTGATTATTTGAAATTCTCAATAATTTCGGGCAAACTCGGGTTTAGTTATCGTTAATTATGTTCTCGGAAGTCAGAGTGGCTCTTCCCATGGTGTCCTCAATTTCCCTCCTTTTTTCTTCCGACTCGTTCTCCGCGGCTTTTCTCTTTGGTAAAATCGTGGAACGAGAATATTTTGAAGATAACTGCGAAACTTTGAAGTTTCACCGGTTTCCTTTTCTCCTTCTTGGTAAAATTTTGCACAATTCATCGAGACACGCTCGGAGAGAGGAAGGAGAAACGCGGAACCGCGTCTCGAGCTTTTCTGATTACGCCTAGCGCCGAATGAATGAACAAACTTTTTAAATTATGCCTTCGAACAATCGCTATTCTAACTCTTTCTCAATCTCGCTCTTTCCTCTCTCATTCTTATTTTATTCTTCTTCTCACTTTTGATTGATGAACAATCAGATTCTGATCATTCATTTTCAAACCGGAATATTTTCAGAAAAGAAAAAAATAATACTCATAAAAGATATTTAACACTCCTTTTAACTTTAACACTGCTTGAATCAAATTTACTAATAATATAATTATTAGGATAGAATAATTAAATTGGACATTTTTATTCGAATTTATATTTTATTTAATTTAATTAATTCAAGTAAAATTTTCAGTAAATTTGATTGATTATTAATTTTAATTTAACTAATTACAATTACACCGAGAGAAAATATTGGAATTCCGAATAAATGTAAACGATCCCGTAAAATTCATCATCGCAAGTAATCAAAGATATTTTTTAAAACTGACACAATATCAAATTGAATTTGTTTGGAAACATTTAAATAATCACAATAAAGTCGACTGAACAGAATCGTTCTTAACGAAATTTTCACTACATTTTTGAATAAAAATCACCAAAAAATTATTAGGATATGTGATGAATAATTAAATTGAACATTTTCAGTCGACTCTACATTTTAATTAATTAAATTGAATTCAAGTAAAATTTTCAGTAAATTTGATTGATTATTAATTTTAATTTATCTAATTACAATTACACCGAGAGAAAATATTGCAATTTCAAATAAATGTAAACGATCCGGTAAAATTCATCATTGCAAGATATCAAAGATATTTTTTAAAACTGACACAATATCAAATTGAACCTGTTTTTAAATATTTAAATAATCACGATAAAGTTGAGGCAACTGAATCGTCCTTAACGAAATTTTTAATACATTTTTTAATCAAAATCACCAAAAAATACTTCAAATAAACTCACAAGTCATTGTGAACTTCATTAATTTTCAACTTCAAAAATTTCCACTCGAAAGTAAAAAGCTCTCAAGTGAAATTTATACGTCCTTCAAAACTAAACTTAGAAATGAATAACATATTCTGACGAGAAAATGAAAATATCAATTCATTATCTCCGCTTTTGATCGATCAGAGAAATAATTTTCCCTCACGAAAAACATCCTCTCGAAAAAAAATAAATAAAAAGCTATTCAGTGAAATTCTCGCTAAAAACGAATGACTCTGAAATTAACACGAAAGTCTCTCAGAATCAAATTTAGAAATAAGTAGTATCTTTCTGGGTGGAAAATTACGAGTGCAATTTGCAGAAAATTAACGGAAACGGTTTGCGAAATTTTGTTTCGTGCAAAAAAAAGGGAAGAGAAGGTAAAGGAAGGAAAATGTGAAGAGATGAAAAGAGAGAAAGAGAGAGAGGAGAGAGCGAAGGGTGGCGAGAGGGTGAGTTTTGACGCGGGTCGTTGTCGTCGTTACTTCGTATGTAAATTCGTTCTCGTCTTTGCGCGTATTTTTGCGGGAGTTTGAAAGGAAGCTCTACTACGAGAGAGCATTAATTATGAGCCTTGATGCTCGGGAAATGGCGAATTCGAGGCGTTAGCTTTCTCATTCATATACAAAATATATTTTATATATTTATGTGCATAGAGCTTGCACGGAGGTGTGAGTATTTTCAACGGCGCTTCTCTCTGTATCTCGCCACTTTGGGATCGCTAATGTCACGAGAATATCTCTCTGTGAGGAAAGAGAGAACGAACGAGAGAGACAGAGGGAACGAACGAGAGAGAAAGAGAGAACGAACGAGAGAGAAAGAGAGAACGAACGAGAGAGAAAGAGAGAACGAACGAGAGAGACCGAGGGAACGAACGAGAGAGAAAGAGAGAACGAACGAGAGAGAAAGAGAGAACGAACGAGAGAGACCGAGAGAACGAACGAGAGAGACAGAGAGAATGAACGAGAGAGAAAAAGAGAACGAACGAGACAGACCGAGAGAACGAACGAGAGAGAAAGAGAGAACGAGCGAGAGAGACAGAGAGAATGAACGAGAGAGACAGAGAGAACGAACGAGAGAACCAGAGAGAATGAACGAGAGAGACGGAAAGAACGAACGAGGGAGACAGAGAGAATGAACGAGAGAGAAAGATCGAGAGAAATAGAGAGAACGAACGAGAGAGACAGAGAGAATGAACGAGAGAGACAGAGAGAACGAACGAGAGAGACAGAGAGAGAAGAGAAATAACGAAATAGACAGAGCCAGGACGTACGCTTGAATTATGATGATATTAATGGTCCTCTCGTGGACAAATATGAAGAAATAACGTCACATCGGACTGGAATAGATACCATTCGCGAGAACGAGAAGTACCGGGGAAAGTGAACGAGAGAGATGCGAGAAAATAAACAGAGGGACGCTAAACGATTTGAGAAACTTGTTGTACTCGGTCATCCGCATCCGCCTATTCATTCAAATCTTTCTCTCGTCTTGCATGCAATATTCGTTTGAGAATGAAATTTATGAGACGAAGATGTTGAATTTTTATTTATTTAATTTTTTTATTTTTAGGGAAAACGAGAAAAGAAAGGAAAAATTGATTTTTAATTTTCTGTGGGTATTTTCAGTTAATTGGATCGTGATTTTGGAGTGCGGAATTGTAATTGAGTTCCTTTTACGAGTTGGTTGATTGGATAAAATTGTGACACGATGGAATTATTGAGAAATCTGATTTACATTTCGATGGGGATAATTTTGAATTTATCTGGATCTTTTTTTATGTAGATTGTAAAAAAAAAACGATAATTAAAAAATCAGAATTCGTGTCATAATCAAAAATAATTGGTTTCTTGGTTGGTAAATTAACGGATATTTCATTACGATGAGAACAATCAAAATTTACTGGAGATCCGGTAAAGTGGATTTTTTCATTGTTTCTTATTTAAAAACCGAATACTCGACAAAATCGCGTTACAATCAGATGGATTATGAAACGAGGTCAAATTTTTCATGTAAATTGTGAAAACGATGATTAAAAAATCAGAATTAGTAATTGAGAAAATTTCATTACGATGAGAAATTAAAAATGGAAATTCGTGCTGTAAAATTGTAAAGATTTTTGTCAAGTCCTTTTTTCATGATTTTTAAATAAAAAGTTATTACCATGAGAATGGTACGAAATTTTTTAATCAATTATTTAGTGCCTCTAAAATTAAAAAAAAAGCGTTTTTCAATTTTTTAAAAATAATAGAGTAAAAAATAAAAGAGTGAACAGTAAATTAATAATTGTTTGTAACTCTTACCCTCATCACAGAATGGTCCTTTCCAACCTGGCACACAAACGCATGAACCGCGGATACACTGACCGTGCTGATTGCAATCAGGTACTTGACAATCGCCCAATGGTATGTCGCACTCCGCGCCTTTCCAACCGTCCTCGCAATGACAAACGCCTCCGCCGTACTGTCCGTGAGACGAGCACAGAACCGGACACACGCTCTTACTGCAATCCGGACCCTGAAAAAATTTTTATTTTCTTATTTTCGATACTTCATCACTCGTTCATTTTTTTAGGGATTTGGGTTCGTCATAAGACGTTTTTAAAATAATTTATATAATTTTATCCTTTTTTGATAGATCACGATTAATTTTTTTTCTGTATTTTTAGATTTCGATGAAATTGTCAAATTGAAAAAACAATAATTGTTTTCATTTATATTTGATGTAGTACAAATTGGAAGTATTTGAACAAAAATGTACATTCGTGAAATATTTAATTTCTGTTGAGGACTCTTTTTTTATTTTTTAATTATTTGATTTTTTTTCTTATTTATCGAATCTAAAATTTAATTTTTATACTTTGCTTGACAGTCATTTTGAAAAAACAGTCGAATGTTCCATTTATCGAGGGGATGACAGTCGATGTATCCTTTAAAAAAAATTAGACTGAAAGACAGAAGAAAGAGCAATCAAACTTGGAATAAAGAAATAGCGGACGAAAATTTTCCATTGTTCGAAAAGTTTGCGTCGCCGTGACGAAGCTATTGAGAATAGTTTTCACGCTGGATATCTCTTGACGGAAGAACGGAGGACGTGAGGCTTTTCTCATTTCAGACATCGGTTCCCGTCCATAACAGAGACGGAGGAAAACTTGCTCGACTTTCGGTATTTCTCCTTCCTTTATCCTCCATCGAATTAAGAATATTTTCAACTCTTTTCTCACACTGGATCGTTCGCTCAACTCATTGTCAGTGAAGAAGTTCTCTTTTTAAAATCAAATATATAAATGTATGTGGAATATTCAAAAAATCGAGAACATTATCTTTGCATAGGACAAAACTTTAAGGACTGTTAAAAAAATGTTAGATCATATCCTAAATTTTTTTTTTGATAATTTAAGTTTTAATTTATGCTCCTGTGAAGTTTCGACCATACTTTACTGTACAATTTATTGAAAAAAAAATTTTCTTAAATGTTAGTATTTGTATAGAGTCTTACGAGAAAGTAAGCCCTTGACATTTTTTTCGAATTATACTACTATTAATTGATTAGACGAGATAAAAAAACTGAAGATTAGTTTTTTTAAATATTCAGGTTTCTTTTCTTGCACTAAAATTTATATGTTATGAAATTTACTGAGAAAATTGTGTTAGAAAACGACAAAATTTTTTCAGTAACCTAGATTAGAACAGCGTCAAAACACTTGTCAACGTTGCACAAGCGCAGACTCCAGAGCATTCAATGTGAATTTGCAAATGTAAAACGCTTACGTTTTAGACTAAAATTTTTCGGCATTCTTGTCATGACACATTCTTACATTACGAGGAAACATATTTCTAGCATGGAGAATAGAGACATTCTCCATAAATTCTCGATGATTTCTAGGTTAAGCCCCTCGTATAAACAAACAGAAGAAGCACAGCATTGTCAGATAACGTACAGAGGTTTCTTTCAGCTGATTTAACAGAGTCAAACTAACTTTCGTATATTTAATAATTTTTAAAAAATATTTTTTCCAAATTTGGATAATTAATGCTTCATATATACTACTTATTTTGTAATTCTATGGATTTTTATGATTTTTTATTTTAATTTGTTGTAATTGACTACAGCAGTTCATTTGACTCAACTGGAGCGAAAGGACCTCCTTAAATAAAATATCCAATAGTAAGATTTTTCATTATTTTAAGGAAAATCCTTTTAAAGAATTCATTTGACTATTATGTTTCAAAATTAGTAATCAAACATCTGAATTTCTTTGTTATTAAAAAATCATTTTAATTTCGCAACAAAAAAAAATTAAATAAAATATAATTTTTTTTAAATTCATGGAAAACGTTTTATAGAATTTAATCGAGATCATGTTTACAAATTTGAGAACAATTTCGTTGTTATTAAAAATTGATTTTAATATTTTACGAAAAAAATGAAGTGAAATATGCATTTTTTTGTATTTCATGAAATTTTGAAAGAACATTTTTTATCGACCGACCTGATAACCATCGATGCAATCGCATTTTCCCAGATAGCAAGATCCCCGTCCGCTGCAATCGTTGGGACAAGTTGTCGAGACGCCTTCGGCTTCGGTGACGACGAGGGTAACTTTGTATGACTGGAGCTCGTCGTTATAGACGGAGAGGAACCAACGACCGGTGTCGAGATAGTGAAGGAGGCTGACGTTGACGAGCATCGGCTCGGAGATCGTTCTCTTAACAAGAGTTCGACGAACGGCGATATCGAGTCCGGTCGAGTCGTGTCCCGTTTCCTCGGCTTCGGAAGATTTATTATTCTCATCGTCGTCCTCGGTACGAGAATTTTTCATGAAACTGACAGCTCCGAGGCCCACGTGTCGCTTCAGTCTGTGATCGACGCGTCCACCCTTGACGAATTTGACGAAATCGTACTGGGTCACGCTCGGGGCGACGTTACGTCGACCGTAAACCGCAAAATTTGCTCCCCAGGGCAACGTCAGATTGAGCCTTATGAAGGCGGGCTGCTTGTTACGAAACTCCGTGTTCCAGAAGTGATAAGGCGGTATCATCGCCGAGTGAGCCACGTTGTATGCCTGCAGCTCCAGCACCGCTGGCCATTGTTGGGCCGACTGCTGGATCTGCGGGTCGCTCTGCTGCTCGCCCGCGTTCTGGTCCGACGAGCTCGAATGCTCCGCTGTACTCGTTGGTAACGATTCTGTCAAACAAGTTTTAACATTACATTTCTTGAATCTTCGATCTTTATTTTTTTTTTCTTTTTTTTTTAGCTCTTTTGAGTCCCGAATTTTTTTCTTAAAATCGAATAATTAAAGTTGAAAAAATTAGAGTATATTCCTGTCGATCCCAAGAGTTTGCCTCTGGTACACATTTTCATGGGAATTTACGTATTAATTAATAAAAAAAATAAACAAACAACGGGTGCGTCTCCCGCGAGGAAGTTGTTTACCGATCTTTGTTTATTTTTTTATTGATCAATGAGGGAATTCTCATGAAAATTTGAACGAGAGGCAAATTCTTGGGATCGAAAGGAATATACTGTAATTTTTTCAAGTTTAATTATTCGATTTTCAGAGAGAAATCCGGGACATACGAAATCTAGTGTAATTTTGATGGTTGTGATTGCTCTTAATATACGATTTTTCTTAAACAATTTGACTTTTGCTTTCGAACAAGATTTAATTACTTCGATACTTTATTTTTTCGAATTTGTTCTCATATTTTATCTGTCAATAAAATATTTTTGAAATTATTTAAAATTATGACTTCTACTATTTGACAAGTTTTAATTACATTTTTTGATGAATCTGTTTTCTTGTTTCCATTTTTTATCATTTTTTATCTGAGAATTTTACATGTCTCAATTATTAATTTTTTTCAATTTTACACGATTGAGAATCAATACTGCATAGATAAAAATAAAATATGAGATCTATGACTTTTAAAGTAAATTCATAATTTAATTTCCACACAATTCTCTAACGTTTCTTTGATATCTATAAAAATTTCATAAAAGAATCATAAAATAAAAAAATAAAAAATGAGAAAATAAAATCGCTCATTTACCTTCCGTTGGCAGTTGAGTAGATATTGGATCGTGTACGTGTGCATTTTCGTGAGTTACAGCTTTAACATCTTGGTCCAGAATGCAGTTGGTGCTGTCGATCGACCGCATCGAGCTCACTGCTGAAATAGAGCAAAAAAGACAAAAGGTAATCATTTAAAACTTGAATACAAACTTATCGTCTAAATAATTTAAAACTTAAATAAAAACATCTCGAGAATTCAAATTTTATAAATTTTCTCGAATTGCGTCAGTCCAACGAAATATATTTCAAAATATTAAATAAAATTCAATTTTTTTAACCACGAGTACATGTCAATAAAAAATCCATGTCGCTTTGAAATATTTTTTGTTCAAATGTATGTGAGTAGGAAAAAATTTAAAAAAATGATATTTTTGCGAATGCGATCGTACGTGAAGGCTTCCCATGCAACGAGGCAGAAAGGAAACGAGACAAATGGGCCCATTGGATCGGAGGGTTAAATGAGCCGACGCGAGGCCTCCTATATACGGAGAGATTAGCCCCCTGCTTTTTCTATCTGATCGATGGATTTTCAGACCTCCATCGTCACCATTTACGAATAAAATATGAAAAAGCTAGCGCACACTTCCTTTCACTGTTCGATCCGTCCTCGCTCAAAATAAACATTTTATCGTCCTCGATATCCTTCGAGCTTTCACCAGGGCCACTTCCGTCATTCTCGTCGCCTCTTCCGGCTGATTGAACCTCTCATACATTCATTCGGACGAGACTCAATGGAGCAGGCGACCTTGTCGTTGGATTAAAAATCAATAATGTCTCGTTATATCCGGAATCGGAGGATTACTTTATATTTCATTTTTTTAATGGATTTATCTCGAAAAAAATTAAACAAATTTTAGTTTTGTTATTGGCATTTTTAAACGAGTTTTATTATTTTTGAAAATATTAAAAAATTTAATTAAAAAATCTAAAAAAAAAACTAAATTAGTTCCTCTATGACAAAAAATGTCAAATTCGGTGGAATTTTACCAGGAATTAGATATTTATGATCGATAATTGGAACAAGCAAAAAAATATATTGAATTATGGTGAAATATGTAGAAATTCTCATTCTTCATTTTTTGAGAGATTATTACAATATCTGTTGAAATCTGATAAATTCATTTCCATCAGGGACATGTCAATTACTTTAAAAAAATTGAATTTAAATATGAAAAAAAGTCTCAAATTTTTAAGGATGTATTAAACAGTTAATGCATCAGAAAAAAAGTAATTCGAATCAAAATTTATTTTCTATATCCATTTATAAATTCGTTTTGAGAAAAATTCCAGAAAAAAGTAGCCAAACAAGATATTTCGAGCATTTATGAGCGAACGATTGGGGATTTTAAAAAAAATATATCCGGTATACATCTGATCGGTTTTTAAAGGAGGAGGTAAGAAACGTCCAGCAGGAAGTGTATAAATATGAGAGATTATAACGATGGGCACATTGAATTTAACTGCGGATTTTGGCTCGAGGAGGTTTTGGCTCGGGATCGTAGCTTCGTTAACGGAAATATAAATTCGACTTTGGTACTCCATTTTCCCTTTCTGCGCTTCGTTTTGAATTCCGGCGGAACGAGGCGTAGATTTCCCAGGGTGCTCGCTACAATTTAACCGGACGGGGGTCAAAGGAACGAGAATTCGGGAAAACCGCGCGCTCGCGATTTCTCTCTCCTCGTCCCCCTTTCTATATCTTTCCCTTTCGCGGCCTCGCCTCGGGCCAAAAAACCGGAAACCCGCGCGCTCGTGAATCCTGGATTGCCGACCAAACTACTGATCCCGTACCAAGAGACCTTTAAATTTTACCTTCTAAATCTGGAGGCTCCGCATCGAAAACCTCCTCGCAAATCGATATATTACGTTTTTTTTACCTGCTGACATTTTATCTCTGGTTTTTCTTCCCTTTTTCCAAATTTTTTTTTTTTGATAGTGTACAAATACACGTATGTACGAATTTTAATACTCATCCTATTTGTTTTTCATTGGCAAAATTGACAAATATAAAGATTTTATCATTAGCTTTCATTTATAAATATTATAAATTATAAATATTATCTCTTTTGAGGTTTTTGCATTATATCTAATATTGATTCTATTATCAACAATCATTAACTAGAATTTTGACTCACTCAACTGACTTGACTCAATCATCAAATAGAACTGTTTTTATTATTCTGGTTTATTCAGGTCATGTTTATTTACCATGCATGGCAATTGATCAATGAAATTGTTTTTTTTGTACGATATATTAGAAATTTATTTTTGGTTGTTATTTTTTCCCCTTATTTTTGATCATTGCGATTGCAGATCCTGCGAATCGGCAAATTACAGGATGCATCAGAGCACTCGAGTCTTTTGAAAATCGAGTTTAAGGGAAAGGTCCATTAACATCAAGGACGGTATAGAGATGGATTTTCCATCATTGAAATTTCTCTCGCTTTTATGTACGGATCGTGTTTCGATGAGTGCGAGAGAGCATAATATTTCAGTATCTAGCAAACGCGAGCGTCGAAACTGAAACGTATTACGTGATTTATTTATATGCGATATCTCGCATGACAGAGATTCGTCCTCGGATGGCACGAAAATATCGAATTACCGAACATCGAGAGTTTCCATGCACGTTTCAGGTAAACGAGTTTTTTTCACACCCATCACTAATGGCGGATGCAAAACGCGAACGATCCATATTAAACGATTGATCAATTGATATTTTCAGAGATTTAACAAGTTGAGTGATTACTGTTTATTATTGTCTTTTATTTATTTTTTCTTAATATTTGCTTTTTTCGGAAAGAAATTTCTCTCTTAATGCATTTTCGTATCGTTACGTCACACGTCACATTGAATTTATCTGATATATTCACAATGCTATCAAATAATATGTACCAAACTATAGAGTATCCATGTATATATATTTTACAATTGAAATTATTTAAAATATAAAATTATAAAGAAATTGTGAAATTTTTATAATAATATATAAAATATATCATGTAGGGTAGGAAAAATTTCTGATTTCAAGGGTTTAAATATACTGAATTTTTTGTTTTTTAATCACAATTAAAGGAAAGAAATGAAATTTTCAGCTGAGATAAAATTTCAATGAGAAAAAAAAAATTTTTCAACGGTCAAAATGGGGTACCTCTCCAAAAAGTACGAAAATTTTTTTTTTTTTCAAAATTTGTTAAATTATTATTAACTTTGATGTCTTATTTCGAGTAATTAATCAATGATTTATTTTAATTTTTGCTTAAATGTGTTTCATTACCAAAGAAAATGTTCTTTTTGGATCTGCTATGTTAATTGATTTTGAGCTTTAATTTTTGTTTAAATGTGTTTTTAAATCACGAAATTATAATTCTCTTAGCAAAAAAAAGACTATTTGATATTAAATTTTGTGATACTGAAAATGTTGACCAAATTTTTGGGATACCACTTTTTGCCCCCCTACCCTATATGATAATATATCAATTATATTACATATTTTTCGAACATTTAAGTATTTAATATATAATAAATAATGAATAAATAACAAAATATATAAAATTTTTTACGATTTCATTTTTATTCCATAATTTTTTTTTTCCAGTTTGATATAAAATAGAAGATAAATAAGAAGAATATCCTGCAAGACTCGTTACAGGAACGAGAAAAATTGAGGAGTGTAAAAAATAGATGGCGAGGAAAGTTAAAAAGGACGAAAGTATCGAAAAATGAAGAGAGGGAGAGCGCCTGAGTTTTATAAAGAGATCCAATCGAGTACGATCAGCGAAAAAGCGAAACTTTTTCAATTATTTCCTCGCTGTTCGCGAGACGGTTACAAGAATATCCAGAAATGGACGTTAGGCGAGAGAAAAAGAGAGAGAGAGATGAGCGAAGAGTTTTCGTATATCGATGGCAGAACTCAAATTCCTCTGATATATTTGGAGATTATCGAGTGGGATTATCCTCTTAATCCCGTCTAGCCAGCGAAGCTTTTGATAGTTGAAGAGAGACGGAGACAAGCAAAAAGGGGGTTGGGGGGTGGAATCTGAGCACGGAATATAAGCGAAGAACTATCTGTCCTACGTGGCTGTTATTATCGATTTCTTCAACCCCCTAAAATTCAACACACCCTCTCACCAACTTTGATATGCTTTGCGAATTATTTCATAAAAGGTTTCATAATTCTCATTTTCTTTCTTTTGATAGCGCCATGTCTTTGTATTCGCAAATTAGACAAATTTTTTATCGTATCGCCATCTACCAAGATTTTTCTTACATTTTTTATAAAAGCCCTAACCTCATTTTACAATAATTTTATCAATTTTTTTTTATTTCGTAATTATTGTGATAAATTTATAAAAAGCTTGAGTCGATTTTTCTTGTTTTTTTTATAATATAAGTATAAAAATAATATTTTATTTTGCAATGATTTTTATGTTTCAGAACAGAAATTTGATAAAAAAGATCGAGAAGGAATTTTCTTGTCCTTTTCCAGTCGAGCGTCGTTAGGTTCAAGGAAAAACGGATTTGGAGACAATATTCTAGAAATTCCGAGGACACGGATACGAATGATAAGAGAAGAAAGAAGGAAAATTGTATCAGAAGGAGGACGGTCCAGGTTGAACACGTCCCGAGATAAACGCGCTTGAATGGCCCGAAGAAACGGAAAGGATCTCGCGAGAGAGGGAATTCTTTCTCACGCTTGATGGACTTCAAATTATATATACAGACGTATGTCCACGAATAAACATACGTATATACCCAGGACGAATATTTTGAAAATAAAAAAGCTCCGACGAGATGAAAAAAAGAAAAAAAAAATAAAAAAGATATGCGAAGGGTGTGGAAAAAACGGGACCGGGAATAAAAAAGGAGACTTCGAGGATTCGAGGATGCGGTCAGAACTGGTTCGTAAATGGGAGAAAGTTCTTTCGCTCGGATGTGCTTCGCGCACACATCGAGAGCTTGCACCGAAAAACCGGAAACTCGAGTATTATACGTCGTCGGAGCTTTTTTCGATCCCGTCCCCGCCTCGTTTCCTCTTTATCGTTTTACTCCTCCACTTTCTCCTCGTTCGGTTTTTTTTATCTTCACTTTATTCGAAGTGAAAAAGGTGCGTTCGGTTCGGCCGATGTTAAAGCTCCAAAATATTGTCCTCTCTTTTTTTTCCCTTTTTTTTCGGTACGTTTTTCTTCGTCGTGACGAGATATCTGTTATCGAGAATATTTGAAAATTCGAGAAACGCGATGGCCGGTTCGAGTGAATGGGAAAAAGTAGATAAACGTAAACAGCAGTCGAAATAAAATAACAACGAATACGATGAAGATTCAATAAATGTTTGGGAATCGATTTTTATTTTTGAAAAAAGATTTTCGCATACGTTTTTTCAATGATTTTTAGCTACGTATCTACGATCTTATCCGTCACGTTGTTGGATTGAATTTTTCCAGACAGAATTTTTCATTTTTAGATACTGCGGTTTATATCGAATTTCTTCCACTTCGCTCGATCCTCAAATTGAATTTCATAAGCTCGGATTTTGCATTTTTCGGATCATCGCTCCAATTTGTGATTTATTTTGTTATCGTTAATTTAATTTTTTTGTATTCTGTAGGGTTTTGTTTTGATTTATTAAATTTAATTGTTTTTTTTATTGCATTTTTCAAGACTGAATTTTTCATTTTCAGGAATTACGTTGTTAGTGTTTCGTATGTTTCAATTTTTGATCTAATTTATTTTTATTACAAAAATGTACTTTTTTATATTTTTTAACACGTTCTATTATTGTGTTGACTATTTTAAAAAACCATTTTTTATGATTAGCTCGAAAATGTTGTGGCTTTTAAACTTTAATTTTCCTTTTTCCTAACCAGAGTTTTCATTTTCATACGAAAATACTTTTAACTTCCAACTTTTGAATTTTTTTCAGCTCGGCGTTTTAATGAGACCCTTTCTATTCTCCAATTCTCCTCCCTCCCTTTTTCATTTTTGAATTCGAGCTTTTTCCATTTTCCGAGAATCCAATATCGCGGACCGCAGGAAAAGAGACAAATAGAGGAAAGAAGAGAGAGAGAGAGAGAGAAAAGCAGGGAGATCGGGAGACAAAGTTTCTCGAAGTCTTTTGGCGAGGTAGAATGCATGAAAAGATTTTGATTCGGGAGAAAGCGGGTTACATCGCGATACCGGTTTCTTTCCCAGCATTTCCTTTTTCACGATTTTTTTGTTTTTCTTTTTCATTTACTTTCACAGCCTCTGTATACTCCTCGCGATATTTTGTTGTCTTCTCTCTCTCTCTCTCTCTATCTCTATCTCTATCTCTCTCTCGTTCTCTTCTCTTTTTTCCATGACAGGGGAAGGAGAATTCGGTATAACGGGAGGCGAACAGGCAGATTGAATTCCCGACTCGATTTACCGGAATGCGGGAATAACAGCTGCCAGCATTTCGGCTTTGGAAAGCGAATGAGACAGAGACAGAAGTATTAAAGAGAGAAAGACAAAGTGAGAGGGAGAGAGAAAAAGAAAACGTACTCGAATTGCGCTCTATATAACGCTCGAGGAGTTTTAGTGTATACGCAAACATGTGTGTATAAAGATGGATACTCATCGGCTAGCTTTGGACGTTTGCGTTTTCGAATTCGCAATCTCTGCGTTCCTCGGGAAAGCGATTGAAAAAAAGAATATTGGCGAGTTTCAGAGAATTCACCACTTGGTCCGCAAATTTCTTTTTTTTTTCCTTCGAAGAACCGGATTTTCATTTTTTTACGTTAATTGTTTTTCTATTGTTGATTCTCACTGAATTTTTATTGGGGATTTTTATCATGATTTCACTGTGGATATTCCAATTTTTTGATCTTTTAAATTATTGATTTTTCTGAGATACTTTTGTCATCATATATTTACTTAAGGAGGTTCTGTCGCGTCATGCTAGTCAAATCAGTAACTGTTTTCTCGCGTTTTCAAATGGAACTGAATTGAACATATTCCCATATTCGATAAATCTTCTCAATTTGAAAAATAATTTTTTCATTTTAAACATTTCCATATTACAGAAAATAAACAAAAAAAATTATTTTATAGTATTAATTTGATTCACTTTCTTGTATGAATTAGTATGGCGTTACGTGAAACGTCAACGAAATGGTACTTCGATGAGTGAATAATTCTCTCAGAATTTCGGTAACTGTAATTTTCTATGTGAGAATCTCAATCCTTATAGTCCAAGGAATCCGTGAATTTTTTCAGATTGCCGAAAAGTTCAATCTAAATACATTTTTTCTTCACTTTACAAAA
>JAPYYX010001285.1:0-27772 GCA_030522605.1 Cremastinae sp. B BG-2022a | reverse complement strand
TGAATTTGTTTCCTTCAATTGTGATTAAAAAACAAAAAATTCAGCATATTTAAACCCTTGGAATCGGAAATTTTTCTCAAGTACCCCATTTTGCCCCCCTACCCTATTACAACGCGAGTTAATTCCAAAACGACTTTATTTTTGGTCAGGATGTATTTGGTTATATATTGAAATGTAACAAATGAATTGCATATGTAGATCGATTGCATTTTGAAATGCGTTTCTGCATTTTCGGAGCGAATATTGTGCATTCGGAGTGCGTATGATACTATGGGAATTTTTTTTTCCAATTACATATGTCTGACTACAAATGTTCGTTTGTTTAAGTGAAAATTCTGACTATGTTTGTTCGAGGCTTGTGTACGCAAGATTCGATCGTACGCGACCGAAAAAGCGCTGCGCAGCGATTCTCCAACTGCACTTCGGAGCGTGTTCTCTGATAAGCTTTGGAATCACGATAAAATACGCAACATTTTTTCGAGATTTGAAAAAAAATTACCAACAAATAATCGGTCAAATCGTACAAATTTTTTAACGATAAACTAAATAAATTAAAAAGTGTTTGCTTTAAATATATTTTGACTTCAATAACCGCTCAACATTTTTAATAATTTTTTTATACTTAATTTTTTTAAATTTGTAATCCAACGTAACTTTGAAATTGATAAATTGTTTTAGAAATACTTGATTTTTTCATGAAGCTTTTTTTTTTATTTTGTAATCCAACGTTACGAATTTGAAATTGATAAACGTTCTAGAAAATCGAGACGCACGTATGCGTTATAAACGATTTTTCCCAACAAACAAAAAGTAACCTTTAAAAAAAACTTTGATCGTAAAATATATTTCTTCATTTTGGAGTCTAATATGTAAAAAAATTAGAAACTAATGAATTTTTTAGAAATTTGCGGCGCGCGGGTACGTCAAAAACGGTGATAAATTTAGCAGGAATTGCATAACCCGGAAACAGACCGCGTACACCAGTGTTGGCGAGATCGAGCTATCGCAAAGGGGGTGGGGGTGGAGGCTATCGCGCGCAGTTGAGTCCACACGCCAAGTGTCCGCAAGATCGCTTCGAGACTTTTCATATGATGCAATCCAGTGACAAACACATTGTCATGACCGAGTCGAATTGATTAAATGACTTCACGTAATCAAGCGAAAAACGACGTCCATCACGAAAAAACGAGAAAAATTTACCTCCACATACATCAATTTGTCAATTAAAGAAACAAAAAATCATTTCATTCTGCTTACTCTTTTAATTCTTATTCAATTTTTCAATTCTCGACTAATTTTTATCACTCCAGCGTTAATTACTGGCTTTTAAGAATTTTTCACTCCTTTCGTATTATTTTCACAAGTAAGATATATTTTTTTTTAAATTCTCTTCGATTTCTTATTTTTCAATGAATATTCCCCACTTTGGTAATTTTCCAAAATTACGTATTTAATTATATTTCAATTATTAAATTGAAAATATCATTTTTTTCATGAATAAATTCTCTTCTTTTTCTCTTCTTCTCTTGTACAAAATTTCCCTCGCGCTCTCATGATCTACACAATATAAAAAGACAAAAAAACTCACCGAACGTCGAGGAGCGATTTTCTCGATGCTCCAGCGTCGAAGCCGAAAAAAAAACAGGCAACGACGAGAAGTAAATTTTCTCAGACACCGTTTTACAAAGCCTTCCGATGTAAAATTATTATTTTTATTATTGTTGTTAGTATTATTGTTGTTATTATTATTATCGTAATTATTATTATTATTATTAATATTAAATTTTTTAAACATTAAATATGCACGTATTTAGGTACCCAGCTCAAACAATTCGTTTATTTCTTCACGTGAACACATTTGACGAAAGAAAACAAAACTGGCACTGAACGCGGAGACTCTCCGAAACTCGCACCCAGAAAAAAAAAAAAACAAGACTCCGAAGTTAGGAAAAATCGTTGAAAATATTCGGGAAAGTCCCGGAAAATTGTCGAACAGGCGAAAACGAATGAAAATCCGACGTCTTTGGAAGTTTAATGTGCGCGACGGATTTTGATATTATTTTTAATTATTCTTTCAATTACGATGTCGCAAAAAATAATTTTCTCGCGTCGAAAATTCTTTCTGCTTCCTTTTTATCTCCGACTGTCAGTTATGCTCAATTTTTTCATCGACTTCAATCTTTCATCTCTCTGTCTTTCTGTCGTTCTCTCTCTCTCTTTCTCTTCTATCATACGAAATCTTACTTTTCACAATTATCACGATTTTTTTCCTACTATCACAAATGCGCGAGCTCACTTGTCGAGCTCGCAGAATCACGAAATATATTCGACGCTCTCGTTCTAAAGAGCAGAAGCGAAGAAAAATGAGTAAGGGATCATTTATTGTTTGAGAGACGAGGAAAAAAGAGTGAGCGATCCCGGCTGGATTTGCGGTTGATTTATCCTTCCCTTCGATGATCCGAATTTCGTTGAGAATCGAGCGAATTGAACGGAAAATTTTTTCGTAGCCGATCCTTGTCCTTTTTTTTTTTATTATACTTATGCTTATTTATCTCGTTTATTATCCTCTTTTTCCCGGAAGGCTCTCGAGACCCGTTGCTAATGATCGTTAATTATCCGTGCAGCTCGATTCTCGATCCTTTTTTTTTTCTTCTTCTTCTTTTCGTCGTGTCAGCCAGGTTTGTGTCGGGAGCGAGACTGCACTCACGGATCGTGATGTCGGTTTTCTCGCTTGTCTGTCGAGCCGTCAAAATATAAACGCTCTTTTCTCTCCAGTTTCTTATTTTCCTTCCTTCCACGAGTTTTCTCGCTTTTGGCTCTTTCCTTTCCTTCGATCTTTCTCCTCTCTCTCTCTCTCTCTGTATCGTCTCTGCACACTCGACTCGCGATATTATTATACGGAACGAGAAATATTATTCGCCGCGTACGCCGTAGCTCCGTTCGTATTCGCAGGCGATCTTGCTCGATTCTCCTCAAGCGACGCGGTGCGGATGTTAGAAGTCCCTGAGGAACGGAGCACCGTCATCACCCTCCGGTGTCACAGCGCCAACTGACAGCCAGCTACGAGCCGGTATAGCCTCGTGCGTAGGCTCCGCTCCGCCGGCAGACAAAGATCCCGAGGCCTCACGAGTTACACCGAGCCAACCCGAGGACCGGCCAGTCAGCTGGGATCCCGCTCACCGAGCTACGAACGCTCGAGAGCAAGACCCGAGGTATTTAAAAAAGAGTTATTACCTACCATTCTCACCCATTTTTCAAAAATATGAAATTTTTTTTTCAACGTTTTTTTTTTCTTTGCATTTTGAGTCGTATTTCTGGAATAATTTTTTTTTATTGATGGATTATTTGGGGATTGATAATTTTTGTTTAACGTCAAATTTCTAGAAAGTTTAACGATCGGGTCTATTGTTGGACAATAAAGGACTGGAAATTAATTAAAAATTTTTTGAATGATTTTTTATTTTCGTTTTTTTACAGTTACGTGTATTTAATTATTCAATTATAATTTGATAAAAAATCGTGTATTAGTGTTTATATGTACAAATAAATTGGACATTATTCAACTATTGGTACATTTACTTAATATATTTCACTAAAAACGTAATAAATGTCAGTATTTTTTAATTTACTGTGCATTTACTGCTAAATATATTTCAGGAAAATGTCTCATCTATATTTTTGGATTTATTACGAGAATTTTAGTATTATACATTTGACTGTACTTATCGAATGTTTAATTTATTATATCATTCTGTAGCATCTATTAATAACTCGACGAAATTCGTAAATCGAAAAACAGCCCAAATGAACATCATCCAAAACTTATGTAACAAAAAACATCAAAATTTTTTTTTTACATAAATTAACTTAAAAAACAATAATAAATCATTTATTCAAAAAGTCTATAATATTTAAGCAACATAATTTCTCACAATCCCTTATGATATTTTGATTTTTTATCAGAGAAAGAATGAGAGCACTCAAAAAAGTTCTCGTAAACGCTCATTACAATGAAATATATAAAACCTCTAAATTAAAACAACAATCAATTGTTTATTTAATCGAGATATGTAGAAACATCGATAAAATTAATTTCCCTAAATTTGTTCTCGTATTCATCACAGAGGAGGAGAGAAAGGACGTCGGCAAGGATATTTCGAAAATTGTAATTCTCGCGGAATACGCCCTTTCGTCCCGTGAAAAAGGTTCTGTAGGTATTCCGGCACGTAGCAACGCTCATGAGCGTGCGCCGTGGGCGCGCTTCGACCGGCTTCCCCACCAAATATTGCCGGCTACATGGCCGTTCGGGTGCGAGCTCCCTACTCCGCGAGAGATCTCTGTGAAAATCCTTCTCTCCGTGCGCGCGAGTCTCCAGCCGCTATCGGTGCGTGAGGGTTGATGCTACCGTTGCAATTTTCCGTCCACATGGAAAACTCGCCCTTTCTCCTCTTCTCTTTCTCGTCTCTCTCTCTCTCTCTCTCTCTCTCTCTCATTCTCTCTCCTCGTCTCACTTTTTCACCTCCCTCTCTCTCCCTTTTTCTTTCTCTCCATCCATTCCCCTCATCCCTTCTCCTCCTTTTCCTTCAACCTCTCATCGACACTCGTTCCTTTTCCTCCCGCTCACGAGCGAGCGAGCATTCTCGCAAACTTCTGAGCACCTTTACCGCGACATCACCGTGTTACGTCTACTCGTCTAGAATTTCCTTACGAGGAAACACCGGCGTAACTTTCTTTTCCCTTTTTTTGCCTCTCTCTATCTACCTGCATTTTCTTTCCTCTCTTTTACTCTTGTCTCTTGTATTCTTTATGTGTACTTTTTTCCGTCTTCGTTCTGTCGCTCGCTTCATCACTGATTGACGGAGAGAAACATTCGTTGAGAAAACGGCACGCAGTTTTGTAAATTTAGTTTGTGGAGAACTTCGTTTTGTTCAATGTTCTTAAAATTTAGCTAATTCGTTTAGGAATTTTTTTGTATTTTTGTTTTTAACAAAAATCTTCAATTTTATGTTACGAATATTTTAATCCTGGTTTGTATTAATATAATTTATAAGAAAAATGTTCATAAAACGATAAATATGATTACTCTTAATTTTAATGGAATCCTTTATTGATTATGTATTAATTTTTTTACTTTCGATTGCTTTTTGCCTTTGCTTTCATATTCTCTATCTTTTTTTACCACGTTTCTATTAATTTATTTGTCTCTCTTCTTCTCGCGTGTTTCCTCTTTTTGTTTCTTATCTTCCCCGTTCTCAATTTATTTCTCTTTCTGTTCTTTTTCTGTTACAAAGCGATGTGCGCGCGTTTATCGAGTCGGCGCAACTCTCCGGCCCGGCGTTTACTTTTTGAGTCAGCTGTGCGGCTCGAGCTCGCACGAGCCTATCAAAAGAACAGAGCGCGAGACACTGCCGGGTGCATTACGTCGATGCGAGCCAGACACTCAATTTGTCATGAATGAAAGTTAAAATTTTTTTAATATAAAATTATCTAAAATAATTGAAAAAAGTAAATAATATATGAATGAAAGAAAGTTAATTCAAAAGTAAAACAACATACGAAATGAAAAAAAATTAAAAAATGCACAGAATATGATGAAAATGATGACATTTTTTTATTATTGATTATCTATTTTTTCAGGATTTTTCTTTAATTCGATCGAAGATCTGTTGATTTCTTTTAGCTAAATATAAGCAAAAAATCTTTAATTCGAACTTGCCCATTATTATATACATAAAAATCAATAATTTGCCTGAGATGAATATTTAGAAGAAAATGAAAATCACGCTAACAAAAAAATTTGTAAAGAGTTCAATATTGATTTTCCGATGCCTTATAAAAAACTAAGTGCATCGTAGAGAAAGAATGCACATGAAAAATGCTAAGTGTCAAATCAATAGAGAAGTGTTATCGTATTCTCGAAGTATATTTTCGTATTTATGATGGACTTATAAGGAAGAAAGGGGTTTAGGGAGAAGAATACAGTGGAAAGAAGTGTCAGGAGGGATCGTTACCCGATATTTCACTCCATTTTCTCAATTCCGCTCGTTCCTCATACCCCAAGCGAGGCGTAGACTCGGTTGACTCGGCGCAACGTGCCAGCGGCAGCCCGGCCGCACGATAATGGACTAACTTTTCCAGAGTCAGCTGGTTCCTGGTTATATTCTTCAACGGAACAGCCGAAAGAGGAAGAAAATGACAAGCAAGAAAAAAAAACAATAAAGAAAAGGAGGAGAATGAAATTAAGTGGCAGAAAAAAAAACGATTAAAATGATAAGTGAAACGAAATTAAAATGGTAAAGGCGAAACGAATAAAAGAGAAACAAAATAGCACAAAAAATTGGCAGAATAAGATCCCTGCTCAAAATTTGTCTACTCAACAATTCAAAAAAACAATATCCAATCTGTACAACAATATCGAGCAGACAAATTTTGAGCAGGGATGTTGTTCTGCCGCATAAAAACCAAAGTGAAAAATAAAATGAACAAAAAGAATTGACAATAAACAAATAATGAGAAAGTAAAGAAAAAAAAATTATACAGAGACAAGGAATACAAAAAGACTGAAGTCGAACGAAACGACGGAAGTAAAAAATAAAAAAATGAAGACAAAAAAGAGGGAGAAAAAAATCCGGATATCGAAAAATATCCTTCTCTCTTTCTCTCTTCCTTCGTCTTTCATCATCTATTCGATGTTCACCTTTCACCCGGAAAACGTGAATACCTTTTGGAAGAGACGGAAAATGCTCGAGCTAGACGAAACGAGGAGAAAGTGGAAAAGAGTTTTTCCTGGGAGCTCGAACGCTCAACCCTTCGCCAGAGCGAAAAGAGCCTTCTTATACCCCTCCGTACAAGGCGAGCGAGACCGAGCGAACGTGGAAAAGAGAACCGAGCTGAAAATCTTGGGGCATCGGCTAGATCGTTTTCCGATATTCCTTCACCCTCGAGTGACTTGCATCTTCGAGATAATCTCTCTTCCCCCTTTTACCCTCTTTCTTCGTGTCCTCGAAAATTCCTCAAATTTTCGCAATTTCACGAAATATTCAAGGGTGCTAAAATGTTTATCGCTTTTTTTTTTACATAAACTCTCGGTGTGAATTTTTTTGCATTTTTCTTCACACTTCATATTTATTCTATATATTTTGGTATTATTTTTAATGCGTGGAAAAGTAATTTATAGAATTATTTATGAATAATTGTACTCAATGTGCACTTGTTGTATTGTTTTTATAGAGAATTTTTTTGCAATTTATAATTTTGTAATTTTTTCTAACAAAAGAGAAATTTTCGTATTTTTTTAATAGTCGAGAATTCGAGCAATTTAGATCTCCAGTCAGGCTCTCTCATTTTACGTTTTTTTCCAACTTCCTTGTTCTTTATCTCCGTTTCACCTCCTTCGATAACGAGAAACTCGATCAAGCGCTACCAGCACCTTCCGATCGCTATTCCCTCTTTCTTTCCTGCTATCTTCTTCTCGAGTGACTTCCCTGATAACGGTCGACGTGTCTCTCTTTTTTGCACATTACATCAAATTTCGCCAATTTCGAATTTTATAAAAAGCTCCATCTCGCTCGATCGAAAAATAAATAGATTTTTCTACTGAAGCTATTTTTTAATTATTTTTTGTATTATTTATTTCGCGAAAAAAAAAGAAACGGGATAAATGGAGAAAAGAAAAGAAATGAATACAAATAAAAAGAAAAAGATTGTTCAGCGGCACGAGAGTGTTGGAGAGACAATTTTGACGGTGTGCACGCTCGAATATACTCGAGCGAGCATCCAGATGTAAATCTTGAATTTTTAGTCCTGTCACCCTTTCCTTTGTATCATCTGACCGAATGATTGGTCCCCGTTACGGTGGTGAAATTGGTGCATGTAGGTCGGTCCGGAGGAAGCTTCGACCTTTCCATAAATCCTGGGGGGGTAGTCATTGTTTCTCGAATGAGAGGGAGCCCCTCCGAAATTCGCAGAGCCCGATGGTCAGCCCCTCGGAAACCGAAAGGGTTGTAATTCCACCGACGAAGAATAATCGCCCGCTCGGATCATGTTATTTTTTGGCAACGTTGCGGGAGTCTCCTTTCACCCTGCGCAAGCACCGTGAACGGAAAAAAAATGGAGGCTCGCACACGCGCCGATAGAGAGAGAAGGAAGAACCACGGGAGATGAAAGACTCCGGTGAGAGAGAAAGAGAGACGGAGAGACGAAGAAAGAGATAGAAACCTTAAAAGGGACCAGACTAAATTTGCCCACGTACCAAGTACACATTCTTTTAAACTTGTTATATTCTCGCTCTTTTTATTCCTTCTCTATAGCTGCACGCTTCGTTACGGTCTGGGCAATTTTTAGAAAATCATCGCTGAGCACAACATTTTTTTATTTTTTTTAACACTTTTTATTCACGAGAGGATCGACCATTTTTTATGTTCAATTGAAATATTTCATGCAAAAATCATATTTTATAATTACAATTCTTCATGAATGAAGAAACGTCCTGTGAGAGTTCATGCATCAATTTTTTCGAAAAGTTCGACTTTTATTTTGGTTTTTATTTAATTGGGATTAATTTTTCGATTTTTGCCAAATTTCGATATAATTTTTAATACAATATCAAGTTCTTTCAAAAACTATATTTGGCTCTTTTTACGTCTTTTGGAGTTTGAGATATTTTATCACTTCTAGTCTCGAAAATTCGATATTTTCGTTAAATTACGAATTCAGTGGAAGGGACGAAAGGAAAGGGTCCGGTTTGTTGAAAGCGATCCAAAAAAACTTTGGAAACTCGCATATTTCCTGCTACAGCTCGCTCTCGTCTCTTATTTCTTCGTGTTCTTCGCCCATATCTTTTTGTTTTCGTTCCCAAGAAGTAGCGTGGCTATTCTCCTACGCGGCTCGTATTCTTATCTACATTTTTACAGCGCCAAAATCGCGAAGACGAGTCGGAGAGCTCGAAAATCCTTCGGCAAAACGTCTCCAGAACGAACAAAACACGCGAACGACAGCCGAGAGTGCGGACGTCGCGCAAACTTCGCCGTGGAAAAATAAAAGCACACATTGAACGTCCGAGAGCCTCTCCGAGACGTGTTCACGTCTATCTCGTCATCGCGGGAGCTGACCTAGTGACCCGGAGAAAACGCCTGGTCTGTGATGAAGACACGCCAAAACCTGTTTCACCTAGCGCGAGATACGCGCAAACTAATATTTTTATTTTTTTATTATTATGTATATATGTTGATTGTAATTAAAATTACCCTTTTCATCCTCGTCCTTTTCTCTTGGGAATTTAATTAAAGGATTTCGATCGTTTGACGAAAATAATTTAATAAGGATCAAATTATAATTCTGTGCACTAGATACATTTTTGATATAAAAATTACTTTTTCTACCTTTTTGTACCTTTCTATTCAAGGAAGGTTTGAATTGTATACGAAAAATAAATAAAAATCAATAAAACTGAAATTGTATAATTTTCGATGCCTCGATACAGGTTTGATCAAATCTGTCAAAAAATCTATAAAAATATATAAATCTATAAAAATTTCTAGAACTATTTCAAATATATTCTGAATATTTGCTCTAATATTTTATTTTCATATTTTAAATAATTTGGAAACAGAATTTTTGAAACGAAAAAATAATTTGCTTCCACTATGCATCAAAGGAATTTTTTAATGACTAATTCGCGAAATCACTTTTCAAGTAATACCTCGTAATTATTTCATAAAAGTGAAGCTAGTTGCTTGAAAAGACCGGAAAAGTTTAGGGTGTTTCGGCCGAAGAAAGCTCTAGTACCGGACGAAGGGCGGATTCAAGGATTTCGCGAAAGAAAAGCCAAAAAAAAAATAGAGAAAGAGAAAAACAAAAGTAGAGCGTTTAAACGGGGTAATTTTAATCGCAGCTTCCTCTGCACCGCTCACTCAAATCGTCGTACATTCGCGATTATATACTCGGTGGGGTTCGTGCATGCTCCGGTTATTCGCGCCGAGTAGATGCTTGTTGCTAAGCGAAATTTCAAAGCCACCCAGACTGGAATATCTTGACGAGATTCTCAGTCGTATCGATGGATCGCGCCCTCGACATCGCATTACGTCGAAGAGCGAACGTAAAAGAGTTACGACTATCGAAATTCAACTTTTATACCGAAAATACTTTTAATCTCACAAAACGTTACCAGAGGAAATGGAATTTTGACGAATCAAGATTTTACGATTTCGAGCTTTTCCAGCGGGAAGCACTGGAAAAACTCTTATGAAAGAGCGAATAACATTCTTGATTTATTTTTTTATGCGATATTATTTTTAAGGAGGGTCCTAACCCAAAATCAAAGTGTATTATTTGCTTCGATATTACTTATTTAATCACTATATTTTTTTAATTTTTATGTTCACATAGTTCAATAGTTGTAAATATAAATAAAAATCTTGAATAAATTTTTCAAAAAGTGCGAATGAGAAACTAGAAAAATAAAATGAAGTAATTTTTTAAAATAGAAACAATATCAAAAATTTTTTGAATCACATTTAAAAATAATGTGTAAACATTTTTATGAATGAATTTCCGTATCTATGAAGGATTACAAATTGATATTTTAAAATGTAAATTTGAAAAAAAATTGAAATCTTAAAAAAAAAGAACCGCGAAATTCATAGATGAAAAAGTGTAAAACCTTGTCAAAAAAGCGAACAGCGAGTTTGCCAAGCGAGCGCATACGGTTTTGCCATCTGTTCAAGAGTAATTTTGGAAAGGCGGTTGCGGATTTTGTTCCTCTATTATTACAAACAGAGAAGCGTGCGTACAGAAGCGACGATTCGCTCTGATCGTCTGTTCCGTGTCGATTTCTCGCGTTTGCGGACATTTACGAGGGCGTTCCGACGAATTTTCTCACAGACACCTGGTGGAACTCGTCGGAGAATTTTGTAGACCGAAACGTTCATGTATTTATTCAAAAAAAGAGATCAAAAGACATTTTTAAGTTACATCTTCTTATTATTTTCATATTTTATAAAAAATTACATCACATTACATAATATCAATCCATGTACGGTGTTATTACATTATTGTAATTACATAATGTAGTATATTAAATTATGTAAAAAGTTAAATTCTCAAATTCACTTTTTGTAATTGAATTTTTTGAGCACACGTTTACAACCATAATCCAATCCAATTCTCATCACGCGATTCGTCAGAAAATTGTAACTCGCAATTATCATATTGATGTCTGATGCATTTTTTATTTCATTTTCACCTTCAATTCATGAGTCGAAATCATGAAACTCAATTTGCACTCGTGAATAGTTTAAGAGTCAATAGAATACGTAAATTAAAATGACAAAATTCTATAAAATTAATTCACGTTCTGAAGAAACTTTAAAAATTATGGTACAACCCCTGACAATTTCGTATAAATTATTCCTCAAATCGTCAGACAGTTGAATGCGACTCCTTTTCATGAAACAAAAATTGAAAACTTTCGAAAATTGTTCGGTGAATACACAAGGTGGATGAAAACGCAGGGTGAGGCATTGACTCGCTAATGTTTACAACGAGACGTAACGACGTCGTCTGTGTGGGTGCGGGATCGAGGAAAACTCGACGTTCGTCGAGCTGGCATTCGTTCTCGTTCCGAGTCTGTTCTCGGTCGGGGACGAAATTGACATTAATCGCGTTAGAAGGAAGCATCGCTCGGAGAGAGGAGAGGCGAGAGGTATAATTTGCTTGTGAAGCAGCCGCCAACAGTCGCGAGAAAGACACGTGCGAGTATTCTGAGAAAAGAGAGAGAGAGAGAGAGAGAGAAACTCGGAATATTCCACTTTTCGTTCGTTGAATGCTCGCTCGTGACATATGCAAGAGGCGCAGACATCACTAGTTGGTGAAGATCGCAGAAGAGAAAGAGAGATGACAATAAAGAGAAAAGAGAGAGAGAGAGAGAAGGAAAATGAAGGAAATACATCCGAGGCAAGATTCTGTCGCGATATGTATAAGAGAAGTTCTCGTATCCAAAGGAGAGACAACCTCTCAATTTATATGTACATGTACATAAGTATCCATTTACTTATGTACAGTCAATTATACATTCTGTCAAAAAGTTCAGAAGTGTATTTCACTTTAGGTGGGTATATAATTGTGGTGCAATTAAGTTCAAAATCCACCAAATGGGATGTGCATGTAAAAATTTCGAATTGTCGAAACAGAATTTTTAATCGAATATTTTATTTACTGTACGCGACGAAATATCCTCATTGGACGAAAATATTTTTATATTAAAAATAAATTTTTAATAGATCGTACTTCCTCATTTAAAATCATGCTGCGAATATTCATTATAATTTATGTTTGTGATAAAAATCTATAATAAATCAACATTGAGATTTCTAAATTAAAATTCAATTTGATTGATTTGAAATTGATTTATTACAGATTTCAATTAGAAACGTACATCATGCGTGTGCAATCGATATCTATAAATTAAATTTCAATAAGGTAATTAAAAACTAATCAAACGTTTCATGAAATATGCTGTTACATCAACGTATTCTATCCGTCTACAAGTTCAATAATTTCCGTATCTGAATGTAAATTCTAGTTTAGATTGATTACCTAAACAAGTAATGAATTTTTTTTTTAAATAATTTATCGTTTTTTACTCTTTTGCTGTGTTTTCCTCTCATTAAAAATAAACAAAAATGAACGAACGGACTTTCGAGCAACGACATCGATAAAAAAAGCGATCATGATAGACATTTACGATAAATAGCCATTTTTATACAGGTACTTGGAAACTTTTTGGCGATAGTGAATGTATAATACAGTACCATGGAAACTGTAGCATCGTCCATGGGAATACGTAATGGGGAAATGAGAAAGATGGAGAAAAAGAGAGAGAGGGGGAGAGGGGGTGGGGGGGAAGGAGGAAGCGGTTTTCCCTTGCGGTGTGAAAATTGAATATCCCAGTCCCTCGATGGGCGTGCTAAGAGGGTTTTAAGAACCCTATAGGACAGTATTATGCACCAAGGTGGAGATAACTTCGAGCGTGCACGCGAAAACTCGCTCTCGTACGCGTCGACGTCGAGCGTGACGTTTTTTCGAACGTATACGAGATATCGGGAAATCGATCATCGATCTTTTCATATATTTTTCAACGAGGCCGGAAAAAGAATCTCGCCGGAGTTTTTGTCACTCGGATCCAACGAGAATCTTCGATTTTCATTTATTTTCGCATGGAATAAAATTACGTAAGAACATATTGTAATTTCATGGACCATTTTTTTTAAATCACAACGGATCAATGACAAAATGATCTATGAATAATATATAATAATATGAGATCTAAGAAAAGTCGATTCATTTTGAAATTTGGGAAACAAATAAAAATATTATTTTGTGAAAATAATAGTTGATTATGCAAAAGAACAGTGAATACTATGAATAGTATGATGAATAGTATAGTATAGTATGAGTGAACTATGAATAATATATAATAATATGAGATCTAAGAAAAGTCGATTCATTTTGAAATTTGGGAAACCAATAAAAATATTATTTAGTGAAAATGATAGTTGATTATGCAAAAGAACAAATGCACGAAATTCCTCAATGATGGAAATTAGAAAAAAAAAGTTGCCAAAAGATAAAACGAAAATGTTGGCGTTCAGGCGCGAATAAGAGTAATTTTCTCGTGCAGGAGGATCGAGGTCGTGAGAGTTTGCCCGGGCGAAAAATCGGGCCTCCGTTGTGGCGCGAAACTCGGCAATATCGAAGCGATACGCGAGATTCTGCGATCCACGCGTTTTTCTGAGGCGAACGAGAGAAGAAGACGAGAGAGGGAGAGAAAAGAATGAAAGATAGAGAGAATTACAGAGGGAAAGAGAGAGAGAGAGAGAGATATCGCCGAGGCGTTCGACTCAATGGGCGTGTAAAAGGCAATGGGTTTAACGTAACGCGACGTAACTGCCTGGGGCGCGGCGCCAACTCGGCGCGAGCGAGCCAACTGATGGCCTCTATCGCGTATCGTCGAACCAATCGATCCTCCGGCTCCCGTATTATACACGTTTATATGGGACAACTTCGTCCTCATTTCGAACATCTTTCATAAACCTCTGACTTCGTCCTCTAAAAAGTGCCTTTTTTTTTGTTTCAGTTTCCGTTTCTACTTTTTTCCCGATCCAAGCGAAAAAATCGTAAATAAATTCCTCAGCGGATTTCATTTGATGACTCGTCTTTATGGATGCTTTTCATTTTATTCCTCATTCGGAGTTATCTTCCTTCTGCATCATTCTCTTTTCATGAATCGCGATCTCGATGAAAAATTTCATCAATAAATTTTGTGGGAAATTCGATGAATCCTGATCGTGCGTTTATTGCGAATTTTAAGGCAGTCTGAAAGACCACGTTGGTTAATTGACAACTTTGAAAATGTAAAGTGAGGGAATTGCAAAAAATTTTTGTTCCAGAACATGGATAATAATGTTAATGCTAAAAAATTTAATTTTCTTGAAGATGAAACATGTGTAAGAGTTAGAAATATGTATGTACTTGGGTTTTTAGTTGCTCATTTTGCAATAGGAGGCTCGAGGAATATCACGATTTTGAGAACTTTATTTGTAAACTAAATTTCTCAAGTTGGCTGAGTTACAAGTACCTCCTTGGAAGCGGTTCCCCGGAGCTTGGAAAGAGTCAATTGTCAGGGTCTCTTTTCCAGCGCGAGGTTCATCAAGGCCGAATTAATAATTGACGCTTGCTCGCAAGTGCATCGTTATTGTCATTAATAAACACACGTATCTCCTTTTTCCTGTCGCTGTTTTCTCGGAAGATTTTCATGGGATAGAATCTCGAAAAAGAGAAAAAAAAATCGAACAAAAGCATCGGACATTTTTTTAAAATATTTTTGCTCAGAGAACTGTAATGTTAAAAATACTATTATTGCTTAATAGAATTTGAACTTTTTCACAGAGTTCAAAGCTCAGGAAATGATTATTTATTAGGAGCTCGAAGAATATCGAGGTCGAAAAGTGAGGAGGATGAGGGTCACCCACGCAAGTCCCTTCAATTCAATCAAAAAGATACACCGAGCTGACGAGAGGTCAATTATACGAATCGTAGAAATGAAAATACGATATTAATACGACCTTTGAGATGAGAATAAGTAAAAATCTTCACGAATCGTAAATACAAAATTAATGGAATGAATAAAATAGATAATGAATAATTTTTAAAAAAGTATCAAAATGGTTGCAAAACTTGTCATCATATGCCGATGTCATGCATCGAATAATTTTTCATTGATTTACGAATTTTCCACGAGCACATAAACAAATTTCAATTTTTTTGGTTTTTTTTTTTGGTACAATGTTTGGAGTACATTTAGCACATTGCAAAAATAATAAATATCGTAACATTGCCTTATCAAATTGCTTAACAATTTTATTATATCACATGAGTAGTTTCATTACACCAATATGACTCGCAGATAGTAATTTCAAAATCCAATCCTGTTACGACACATATTGCAAATGATTGGGAAAATCGAATTCAATGCAATCATTTACATAAATCAGCATGTTCACTGCAGAATCCGGATTTGTCTTCATTTTTTTATAAAATATTGCTTTATTTTTTGCTTTTTTTTCATCATGGACCATCGCTTACATAATCTCGTTAAGTTTTTCTTCGGCGATTTCAATTTCCGCAAGTTATCAAATATGATTTTTAATCCACCTTTTAATTTGATGTATAGAGCCAGGAATATTTTTGAATCGTGATACCATATAAATTCGGCGACAAAAGCTGCAGTTGAGAGTATCCAACCGAAGGTTAACAATGGCATTACTTCATCGATCATAGGAAACACTCGTAGGTCTTTTTTCTTTAGACACAATTCCCATAATTGCGGAGAGAAGTCTTTTAATAGTGTATCGGATGGATAATATGCAGCATGGAACTGAGGTGGAACAGGGTGCCATACTCGGGCATTTTGATCCCTCAGAATTATAGTATCCAACAATTGTCGGTAAGGGGATCTTTCTTTTAACAAATAAGTAGATGAACTTGCAAAAAAACAAGGCTTGGCCACCTTCACCTCTTGTTCGTACCACGTTGCAAGAACTTTGGTAAACCTCGCTTCCGATTTTGCCATGAAGCAGGATATATTTCGATGTAGTAACATATGTTTTATACATTCTACTGTATCGTTACCACTCGAGAAAGGAAAAACAGTTGAACCATATAAGATGGATTTGTTCTTCAAGCTGAACGTTGCATGCGATCCATCACTAAAAAATTGATTCAATATGGCTTCATGGATTACTGGAATCAGGCCCGAATTGTCTAAGTCTTCAAGAGAGTCAAATGGTACTTCAGGAATAACGCCCAAAGACATGCCAGTAATGGTTGTGTACACATTGCTTGAATAAATTATCGAAATAACAATTAATACAATGAAAAAGATCCGTTCAATGATTGAAGTTGGTACTCGTTGCGCAGAGAGTCCAAAAAGTAGACACACGACATCGAAGTTAGTCCAGACAGTGTCATCGAATCTGAATACTCGTTTGATGATTGAAAAAGTTAAAACTATGCAGTAGAATAAAACAAACGAGACGAACATGGTGGTATTGATGACACTGTTTTTTTTCAATGCTGGTACAACCGCACAATATTCATCTATATCAAACGATTTCGTTCGTAAGGTATCCCTTCTGTGGAGGCTCAAAGGTTGCGTCGGATTTGCAAGTAGGTCTATTTTATTTTCTTTCATGAAATTAAATATACTTTCACTTGATATTGAATCATTGGATGGTTGAAATTCGGTTCTGCGAACTTGCAACATGTTGAAGCTAGCATTTACAGCTCGAACTAATCGAAGGAGTATGTAATAGATATCGTTTGGCTCGCATAGTGTTTCAGTAAATTCATTAAGTAATTCAGTTTCATCTAGGCACAATGCACGTATCTTATACCGGTGCATATTAATAAGTTTGTTGGGGAACAGATTTTCCATTTCTTGTGACCACTTTTCTCTTTTGTACTCCATATTGAACGGATTAAGCTGATGAATGGTCGGTATTGCAATGTTTCTTTGTTCCAGTGTGTTCATTCTCAGATCATCTTCATCGATGAATTCCACAATTGTAAAGTCCAGCAATTCTTGTTTCCAAGCGTAAGACAAAATAGTTGTGAGATTTTCACTGGGCATTAGAACTCTTGATACCAATAAGAACTTTGGATGGTACTGGTAGGTCGATATTTTCGCTGCACTGTCTATCAGCATTTCCAATTCTCTCGTTGACGAGTTGCCTGAATCGTGAATGAGGACAAAGAACGTTGCAGTAGCACTGATGAGATACGCATTCTCGGTGACGTCAAATGATGATGGATCTTTGATGCAGTCCAAGTCGTCATCCACATTCACTCGCACGCTGAGCGCACTTTTCATCAAATTGCCAATTATCTCTTTAAATACAACGGTGTCCATTGAACTCCGGTTAGCTGCGTTACTTGTTAATAAATTCACCAGACGATAGTTCGGATCTTCAACGATATATCGTGTCAAATCGTTGACCCAAGTGAGTTGTGCCGCAAAATTTTGACACAATGCGAACCACAGTACAATATTGAAGACTTTGAAAGGTTCCATTTTGGAAAACCAGTGGATTTCATGTAGTCATTATTTGCGACGTACTAACGGACAATCCATCGTTCCTGACTCGTTGAGAGAAATATCACAAATGGACTAGCATTTTCTTGAACAGTGTTCCAAGGCAAAGCAATCATTTTTCAATTTTCATCAGCTGTCATATGGGTGAAGCATTTTTGTCACGGTAATGGACAAACATTGTTAAAATTTGTTGAAATTTCATAAATTCTTCCAGAATTCAATATTTCATCGTTATTTCGCTACAACGATGAGGGGTAAGTGCATGATTAATATTTACAGTACTTGAACTTTTTCTGGATGTACATCATTAGTGATTTGATTCTATGACATGGCATTTTGTTACACGCAAACCAGGCGAAGTCTACGAGAACGAGGACATAATCTACGCCTTCTTTAAAAAACACTTTGGACTTTGGTGTGTAGGTGGTACCTTTTTAGCATGAAGACGTATCAGCGGTTGACATTTCAATTTGATTTTTCAATTAAATTGAAAACCAGAATCAATATACAAAAATGTACATTATCAAAATAGAAATAATTACTGATATCTTTAATAACAAAAAGTGGTAAAACGCAAAGTGAATAATTGTCAAAAATTCTAAATAATAATATAAATTAAAGAGTAAACACGAAAGATTCGTAGCCGATGCATTACCGAGTCTGACTGATGGATGATCGTGTTTGACTGGACGAAAAAACGTCTTCAATCTGACAAATCGTCGACTTGATACTTTTTCCTCCGAACGTTGTTTCGTGAAAAATCTTTCAGACTCCTTTACCCTCTTCCGTTTCTATATCTTTCTTCTTCTCCCGCAGTGGCGGTAATAAATATAAAATCTCGCGGAGAAGGAGAAGGAGAACGAAGAGAAACGAGGATTCGCCGCAGGAAAGTCGCGGGAGAAAAATACGAGAAATTTTCTTCGTTTCGGCGTCAAGTCCACGTTTTTCTCTCTTTCATTCGATGCAGTTCGCTGTATTTCGTGCTCTCGCGTGTGTTAGCGAGCGTGTGCGCCGATGTCGTACGTACTGACCAGCTTTAACTTAATTATACGGGATTGATGTTGTCGGGAGGTCTTCATCAATCCTCATCCGACGACGAAGAAGGAAGCCAAAGATGACGCGACCCGCTCGTCGTCGTTGTTCCTATAGTCTCGTATCATAAATTTTACACCCTTCGTATCGATTGTCAATGGCTCTCAGCTCGAATGCTGACAACCAGCAAAGTGCGCTTTCGCAAATTTTATTCGATAGGAGAGAAAATGTGAGAGGATTAAAAGCTTCTCTCGATTTATAAAAAAGTCAAGAACGAAAACGATTTTTTTTATGATCATAAAGCATTGCTGGAACTTTTTTATTCTTTGTTCACTGCATCGATTGAAATGGTTTATCAAAGTTCAATAAAAAATATCGATTATTTTTTATGATAAATTTACACATCGCCTGCTTTTAAATTATTGAGAAAAATCGTCATGTATGCATGTAATTTCTGCAGGATTTCCAGCGTATTTTTAAAACCCTTTGATAAAAAAACCGAATAGAGTAATAAATCTTACTATAGAGCTGAAAAAAAACTCAATTTAAAAAAAAAAGGAGCATCAATGGAGCATATTTTAAGCATTCACACAGCAAAAATGGAATAAAAAAGGGGGAGAAAACGGTATACAAAAGATCTTTATAAAGAACGATGAATGAAACGTCTTCTCTACGTTTTGCAAGCAAAGGCAGGAGCATCGAGAAGATTTTCCGATAGATGGGCGTAAGGGAAATGGACTTACTGAGATGTTTTTTGCTCTAAAAAGAGACAGAGATTGCGTTCGAGAGAGAGAGAGAGAAGAGATTCAAGCTGAGAAAAAGAGAGAGAGAGAGGGAGAGTAGGTTTATGGTGGCGGGCGAGTTTCCCCATTAACCGGGGCGTTTTATCGATTGGCACATGGGGTAAAATCGAGGGAGAAGGGAGCATAGGAGAGAAGCGTGCCGAGCGCCTTCCACCGCGATACCGAGGACAAAGAGAGGACGATTTGAGGCCGCGTGCGCCAGCCAGAAGCTTCGCTTCTTCCCAATCTCCGCTAACGGCGAGCATTCTCCTTCCTTATTCCTCTCTTCCTAAGGATTTCCCCCCTTTTCCGGTCTCCGAGAGAGCTTACAAAACGACCAAGAAGCTTTCAAACCCCGCCACCGACGTCTCGTGACGTCGCGAGAGAATCCTCGCGATCGTTCCCTCCATTCTCGCGAGGGCTCTCCCTTTCGAAATATACCCTCGTTCTAGGACGAATTTCTTTCAGAATTTCTAGGAAATTATGGAAATGCGATATTCAACAATTTTACTTCTTTTTCAAATTACGGGACTTTTATGTGTCAGGGCTTTATTTATCACGTGTAAGATATTTTTCGTTATTTTGAAAAGTTACTTTTTGCGTTTCTTAATCACTAAAAAGTTGACGTCGAAAATCTGAAGCTCGAAAATCGATGAAATCTTTTTCGCTACTGGCTTGTTTATTGAGATTTCATGATTTTTGGTATTTTTTACTGTGTTTTTACTCAAAAACCTTGAAACTTTAGCTCAAGATCACTCGAGTAGAAGAAAACTAAATTTAGAAAAATGAAAAATCGACATCCTTGATAATTCATTTGATGAAATCGACCTCATACGTCATTTTCTATTTTTGTTTTTCAACCAATTAATAATGTCGAAATTAATTAAAAATAACAATAAACAAATTGATAGTAACCAAAAAACCTTTACAAGCAAGCATGAAAAATTACTTTGAAAAATTATTTATTTTTTGTAACCCACACTATGAAATTTATCAAAACTTTTGTTAAATTTATATTAAAATTATACGAGCTGTAGAAAAATAACAGAGGAAAAATTTTGGGTCTGACACACCCTAAATTTCGGGAGATTTCAATTTACTAATGATCGTGGAATAAGGAAAAAGATTGCGAGCGATGACGACCCCCGACGACCCTCGGTGATGTATTCTCGAATACACCGAGGCAGGGAATATTGTCGAAAGCGCCGGAGGCGACAACACCAGGAGTCGATCTTCCCGTGTTATATGTGTTTCGAAAAAACAATCGGGGGTGACGAGACGTGAAGAACAAAGAGAGGGACAAGAAAGAGGACAAAGGCGGATGGAGAAGAATCAAAAAGAGGGAAAAAAGAAAAGAGAGTAAAAGATTTCGGATGGATACAGCAAAAGAGTGCCGCGAGGGGCGTGAATCTCTGGCAAAATCTCGAATCTTCTCTCATTCCGTTCCCGCTGACTCAAAAAGTTTAAGCAGTGAATTGGACGACTCCAAAGAAAGACAAAAATTTAAAAAGTATATTTCGAATTGTTTCGTATATATTTTTCAATTTTCAAAATTGTTATTAATTTACTTTTTTTATTTAGATATTTAATTTTTGTATTATTCACTTATGTTATTTTTTTGAAACTCTCTTTTTGCATCGAATGAAGAAAATTATCGTATACAAATTAATCCTGATTTTATACACATTTTCCTAATGTTAACCAATGAAAAATCACGACGAGTATATTTTGGTATGGAAAGAGTTCCATCACTGAGAGGATGTAAATGGGATAATCAAACCAAAGAGATAAAAAATTAATAATGATAAAAGAATAAAATAGTATATTTTAAATTGGATTTTCAAATAGAAGATAAAAGATGTTTAATTTAAAATTAAAAATTAAAGTACGTTTCAATTTCCATCTGAAAGTCGTTGCAAAGTACGAGAATTATTTCAAAATGAAAAGGGTTTCATCGTTGGGAATGTAAAATGGAGAGAGAGGGAAAAAGAGATTCGGTCCATCTCCGGTCCAGATGTGTATCACTGGGTCTCTTTGTTTTCGAGGCGGGAGCGTTAAAGGGAATCTGCTTCGCGGGGAGGCACGTGGACTGCGCGCGAATTTCGGGAATCCGAGAACGAAATTCGTTCTATTGAAACTTCGTCGTGTCTCCAACTCCTCGTCGAGAATTCGCCACACCGTCTGTAATCGATATGCCCTTTCACCACTACGAAATACGTTCGAAAATCCTTGTTATTTGAAGATCCTTCTCGAAGATATAAAATAATGAGAAAAAGTAAATGAAAGCTCGTAAAACCTTTGGATAACATCGACGAATAGTTTTTACTCAAAATATGAATAATTTTGATTTTAAAATTCATAATTTTCTTCAATTAAAAAATAATTGTTGAGCTTTGTTAAATACCTCAAATAATAATTTTTGTTTAATTGAAAACGTTGGACAATCATGAATTCACCTCTTTTTATAAAAATTTGTATAAAATTGACACAATCAATCTTTACAATTCTCGTCAAGAAATAATTCAATTCACTTCACCGTCGTTCGAGTGTTTATTTTTAACATTAAAATGGCAATTTGCGTTCTCTCAAGATAACGACGGGGTTGTTCGACAGGGAGGAAGAATTTTCAGAGGGGAGAACCCTGAGGATTCTTCGGAAAAGATGTGAGAATGGGAGGAAGAAGGATGGAACGAGGAAACTCGAATTTGTAGCATCGGAGGCGGGCTCTTCGGCTCCTTTGTTCGATGAGGGTTGTGAGCTTAAAGACGATGTACTTAGCTCTCCAAGAATATTTTCAAGTACCCCAAAGAACAAAGGATCCTTGTTCCGGAGTTCTGGTCTAACTGTTCCCAAATTTATATTTACTTCATTTTTAATATTTTATAATTTTGGCAAATATTTTTTAGTAGATTTCTGAAGCAACGACTATATTCATATATTAATTTAAATTATGTTTGCCACGTATACTAAAAACCATGAAAAATATATTCCACAACACAATATTGACTTTTATCCAATGTTTAAGCATTTACATATTTTTAAAGTTTTTAAATGTATTCCTTTTACCTCAATTAAAAATGCACTTTAACTGATAAAAAACTTTAAATCGGAAAACACTTGAAAAATGAATTCAATGCATGATTTTTTTTTCTTTTTAACATAAACTTTTAATGAACGTTGTAGATATTTTTATTACGATTTAAATACATATCTCGATACTCAAAGAATAAAAAAAGCTTGAAATCAGAAAGAGCTTGTAAACTAAAAAGCGTGAGCAGTGATTCGAACGTTTGACGAAAATCGGGTCATCGAGGCAGTAAGAACTAACGATCCTCCTCCTGGCCATATACGAATAAAATGTGTATATACGTGCGACTATATTTATGGCGTTTTTCGTTCGAGGATACTAAAATACTATCTACTCCCATATATATTTTGCCCCAATGCATCTCTTTCGCAGGATCGCGACTTTTCCCTTTTTACCCTTTCTATCCCCCTTATCCCATTCTCTTCTCGTTTTCCTCTTTCCCTGCATTCATCCCTCTGTTTACCCGAAAATTTTAGGATTCTCGTATTTTCTTTATCCTCCGAGACGAAAGAGAAATTTTCCCTCTTTCCTTTCTCCCTCTATTTCTATCTTGTTCGTACTTTTTTCGATTTTTTACATCTTCCATTATTTTATTTTCATTTGTTTCCTACTTTTTGTCTCTTTGCTCCATTTTTGTTCCAACCCATTGTTATCTACGGCATAAATAAATTTATCTATTTTTTCTATATCCATTCTCTCTTTTTTGTTATTTTTCTCCATTTTGAACTTTCCTTTGTGCCTCTCTTTTTTCTTCTTCCTCTCCACAGCCAATTTTTTCTCTTTCGCATTTTTGTTCATTTTTTTCTGTTCTTTGTTTTTCCTTACTTTCTTCCTCTTTCGCATTATCAAGGATTTTTTCCTTTTTAATTTTTTCCTCTCCCGATCGTTTTTTCTCGTTTCTTCATTTTTCCTGTTCTTCTCCATTCTTCTCTTTCTTTTCTCTTTCTTTCGCCTGTTTGCGGACTGCGCCCGGACCCTTCTCGACCCACAACCCTATCCATAACAACGTACATACAACCTCGCTATCGGCGTCTCTTACAGACGTCGAAAAAGTTGGCTCGTAAAACGCGTCGAAGGTAATCGGATAAGTTTCCGTACGCTCAGACGCTCGCTTCTCATCGCCAGGACCTCTTTCTTTCTCCCTCTCTCATTTGCCAGTCTTCCTGGTCTCTGCCCTCGAGCCACTGAAGCAACGCGCCTCATAAATTTACGGACATAAAAATAATGAGTACGACGAATAATTAATTAATTTCGTATATTAAAATGACTGTTATTGAATCCAGAAAGCAAAACTCGAATTCGCTGCACCATATCAATCAATATACACTCAATTTTTTGTCCACGAATTTATTCCATTCTGAACGAAACCGAAAAATGTTGCCACGTCCCAAAGACCCAAATTTCATAATTTCTTAATGAAAACCTCATGAAATCGAAATGCAAATTTTTTACATGGTTACAATTTGAGAATAATTGCATAATTGTAGAAAAAATATTGGAGGAAATCTTTTTGTATTCAATCTTCTGAAACCCTTTAATAAAATTATTCCAAGAATTATATTTTTTATAAAATATTCTGCTGGTGCAAATTCCCATCACGATTTAAGCGTTAAAAAGGAGAGAAAACACAAATTTAAAAAATATTAAATATGCGGATGAAACTTCGTAAAAAAAATTATTACAGATTTCGAAAAATGAACGATGAATCCTTGCTCCACTTTAGTAGCGGAGACACTTCGATTGTAATCCGCACGAAAAAGGGGACGACAAAAAGAGAGAGAGAGATAGGAAACGATCTTTGAAGAAAAATTTTACGATCGCCGAAAATTTTCACGTACAATTTCCCAAGCTGGATCGTAACGCTCGCGACGGAGTTAGCCCGCGATTTCACCGTGGAATCCTGTCACTGGTATCCCAGAGCTACGAATAAAAAGGAAAAAAAAAGAGTATCGAGGAGAACCTCGGAGTCGAAATAACGTAAATGGAAAGCTGTATGCGAGAGCACGACCGAAAATTTTTACGACCGAGACCCAAAAATCTCGAACCAAATGTCGCGCAGAGGGGCACGCTTCTTTTTTCTTTTTTCTTCTTATTCCCTTTATGCCTCTTCTCCTTTTCTCTCGCGCAAATCGGCCGATCGAGAGCTCAGAAACGGCGTATGTTGCGCAACTCTGAGCCCTGAGTGACGTTTTTCGTTTTTTCGCTTTTGCTTTCTTTACGAGCGAGTGTAGACGATCGTATACAATTTATACGTTCTTTACACTTCTCAACGAGACGAAAGTGAGAGGGAGAGAGAGAGAGGAGAAGGAGTGAAGAGAAAAAAAAAAGAAAAAAAAGGGGAGGCCTGAGTTTATAGGCAGGATCGCGAGACTGAGACTGAATAATTCAAAAAAGTTTTACGACCTCCAGGACGATTTCACGAATGACGTTTTCCCTCGGAATAATCGTGATTTTTTGGGGGGTGCAAGCGAGTGAGGCCAAAGTACGAAAAACTTTTCGCCATGAGTTTTTTTTCGGGAAAAACACGTGCCACTTCTTTGCAAACGTTTTTTGCGTTTTTTTTTTTGGCGTAAATCAAGCCTCGGAACTTTTCCTTTTTTTAGGGTAAACGAATTTTTAAACAAAAATTTGCACGGTTTATAAGCTTTGGGCTGAGTTAAAAAAATTGAAGCACGGATGTATGCGCCGGTGTAAAAAACTTTTTATGAAGTTGAACATTTTTCAGAGTAAATTAAAAAATTTGAAGTTTCATTGCATTTTTCATACTACAAAAAGGGTAAAAAAATATGAAAGTGTTTAATTAAAAAATTACACATGTACTTACATTTTTATTCGGATAGAAATATATATCCAGTTTTTTAAATCAATGATAATTTTAAAAATATCAAATCTGACAAAATATTATTTTTATGAATAACCGAAAAGAGTTTTCAAAATTTTTTCTTCTCAGTGATGACGTCATACGAAACGGTATTTAATAATTTCATGAAGTTTCGTAACACCTGTATTGTGTACTATTTGAACAATGATTGTTCCGAGTCAACATTTTTTATAAAATACAAACTCGGTAGTTGTCAGATTGATGATAAATTCACCTTCGTGCAACTTTTACACAAAAAGTTTGCACAAAGACAAATTTAAAGTACTCTAGAAAAAAAAAATAGTTCGTTCCCAGAGACAATTAAATGCTCCATTTTTCCCAAGAGGACAGAAAGTAATAATTCTCTTCCATGCTCGTAGAACGCGTCAACTTTTTCTTTATTGGTTTATTGTTTATTGTTGTTTTTTTTTACGAGTCACGTAGCCGCGAATCGCGCCATTCTTTGACTCGGGAGCATTGTTACCTTTTTTTTTATTGGCCTGTATTTTACGCTCGCGATTGTCATCGCCATCTGCATCGCGAGGTTGCTTTATCCGGGGAATGGAGATTGATCCGACGGGTCGAAAGACAAAAAGAAAGCGGAGTTTCATCCCCTTCCCCCTCTGCCGGATTTTTTCGCGATAGAAATAAAAAAAAAAAAAGAGCGAACGGTTCTTTATTCTCGTCCATAACGACAACGAGTGCGCGGTAATGAAACTGGCACCGGGAAAGAAAGAGGGCCAGCCAGCGAGGGAGACAGTTTTGCTGTATCATGAAAGGAAATTCGAACGAGGCACAAATCCATAAAGATTAGCGATTTTTAATGGCTCACTCGGGCTATAAATTTCGTCACGATAGGCTATCACAATATCTTGGCAAACAGAAACGAACGAATGTGCCGAAAAAAAAACAACAAGGATAGGAAGAGTTTCGCGCGAATTGCCGCTTTAAATGCCAGTTTTCGAACGTATACGGGGTGACCAAAGAATCTCGAAGCACGCGACAATATACAAAGTATGAGAAAAATATAGATATTTGCTATATTTCTTCATAAAGCAAGTGTCCCGGTTACCAAAATTATTTTTCATTTTTTGTTTCAACTGCAAAATTGCGTCCACGCTCAAAGATTTCTTATCGGAATCTCGGATCAAAAAAATATTCAAACGTCAAAATAAATTTCTTAGGCATGAAAAATGTTAACAATCAATTTTTTTCCAGAGATTTATTAAATTCAAAATTGTACGAATATATTTTTAAAAATTATTTACTCATTTTTTACGAGTGAAGAAAATCGCGATACATTTCGTAAAATATTCTCTTCGTGAATTCCATGTCATTGTATTAAAAAAATAACGCAATGCAAAAATATATATTTACCATAAAAATGTATTCTTCCAGAACGTTGATTTTCCTTTTTGAAGTAAACTTTCGCTATCTCCATTCCATTTGACAAGGAACGAGTCACGCATCGCTGATACACAATTTTTAAAGTGCAATGTACGTTGTCTCAGCTACGCAAACGTAACTCACCATAAAACTTTTCATATCTGACTCTCTTTTTACCTCCTCCTTCTCCTCCACTTACCCTCACGACGTTTCTTCCGAAGCACCGGACTCGACATAAGCAAAAAGATCGGAGTTAGCCAAAAGATAAGAACGAATGAGGACTCTCTCGATTTCTGAGCGTGTGTTTGCCTACGATGACTTCCACTCCCTTCTTTTTTCTTTCTCCATTTAAATCAGTCTTTCTCCAACACTACTTTCCTCAAAATATTACATCTCATCCTATTTAGATATTTTTCTAACTAATTTTTCTAAAAATAATTTGATTCTAAAGAATTTTTAATTTTGTAATAAGAGAAAAAAAATTAAAAAAAAATGTTTTTAAAAATACAAAACAATGATACAATGTGAGATAAATGGCCATCACACATTTTTGCAGACAAAACATAATCTCCCTCGGCGAATAATCTCAAGAGAATGTTCAGAGTTACGAAATTTCGGGGAGTGACTTATATCTTCGAATTTTCCACAGGGCCTCGTTCTTAGGCAACGAGAATCCTCGACGGCACAGCACTTTCATCGCTTCTTTTCCATCTCATTATGCTTTTCAATTAAACGTTCCGAGTAATTGGTAAAACCCTCTCTCTTCGTCTTTATCTCGCTTCCCTCCAATTTACGAATTCATTCGAGAAGTTAAAAGAACATTTCCTCGACTATCCAGACTCCGGGGTAGTTACGTAGATTTACATTAAACTCCAAATTGTATTTCGCGTCTCTTCCTCGAGATCAAAAGTGTAGTACCCCCCACTTGCCACATGTGTCGCCACAAAGTTTAAAGTTAGAGAAAAAATTTATCA
>JAPYYX010001284.1:0-27865 GCA_030522605.1 Cremastinae sp. B BG-2022a | reverse complement strand
CAAACTCGGAGAAAAAGAGTAGCGGTAGCTCGAGAGCGTACAGTTGACGTTCCGTAAATGTACTTGCCTCGAGTCTCTACCGCGACTCTTGATAAAATAAAATCTGCATATTACGACGTGATGATTCGTTGCAATGAATCGAAAAATAATAAAACATACGATAGATTGTTAATTTCAGACTTACATTCTGGGAATTGACAAAGCAATCTAGTATTGATATTTTTTAAAAATTTGGATGAAGGAAAACCGGAAATTCGCATGTCGACTGCGTGAGTGTATTTTTTAATATCTTTTGCTAACTTCAAAAAAGTATAATAAAATAAAATCTGCATATTACGACGTGATGATTCGTTGCAATGAATCGAAAAATAAAACATACGATAGATTGTTCATTTCAGACTTACATTCTGATAATTGACAAAAAGTAATTTAGTATTGACATTTTTTAAAAAATTTGGACGAAGGAAAACCGGAAATTCGCGTGTCGACTGCGTGAGCGTTTTTACATATTTCTCACAAACTTTGAAAAGAGTAATAAAATAAAATCTGCATATTACGACCTAATGATCCGTTGCAATGAATGGCAAAATAAACCGACCAATGGATCGTTAATTTAAAAATCACTAGCTGGAAAATCGAGAAAAAATAGTCTTGATATTTCCAAAGAATTTGGAAGAAGAAAAACCGGAAATTCGCGTCTCGATTGCGTGACGTTCGGATTCGTGTCGCCGCAAAATGTCTTCGATTTTTTTTCAACCCGACAGCTCTATAGGAAAAAAATGAAGGAAAAGAAAAGGAAAAAGAATTTCATATAAAGACGTTAAAAAAAATGAAACTCACATGCGTGCGAGGAGATCGCTCTCTCGTGAGCTCGCTCGCGGTATTCGCACAATTGTACGCGGGTCAAGGAGTTCAAGTGAAAGTATTAAATATCAGCCAGCACACTCCCATACTTAAAAACGTCGATGTGCAACATATACACGCGAACTCGATCCACGTACACACTTCATATCAAACGAACGTCCAATCGTTACATTTATAAACTTGAGTATCCACGAAAATTAGAGAAAAAAAATGGAATAAGGAGTTTCAATAATAAAATCAAATAAAATAAAAATTTCCACAATTGTTCGTCGACGTGACGTGTGAACCAAATATAAAAATCTAATTTTATACTTTATGCAAAAAAAATGTTATAAATTCCAAAACTTTTTAATTTTCCAGCGCAGGAGGAGAAAAAATATTCCACTTCACCACAATGAATGACGAGCAAAAACAATTTGAAGAGGCGTCTCACGTATGGGCGTCTAAAATTAAAAATCGGTGAATAATAAAAATGTCATGGAAGTTCAAATCGATCAGGATGAAAAAAATGAGTGTGAGAAAAAAAAGCGAGAAGGTGAAGGTGATAGGTCGAAAGGATGAGCGAGATTACGAAAGAGTATCGTTTTCTCCCATTATTCTTTTATTTTCTTTCTCTTTTTTCTCCCTGAAAGAAGGATTATTACAAGCTCGGCGATACGAGGACAACGAAAAACACACTCGTCATCAGTCTCGGATTCCCTCTCGATTCTCTTCCACAAAATACATCTCAGCGCGAGAGAATACTCTCCTCTCGTGTATAGCACCGAGTCTTATGCGTTGGCGCAAACCTTTCTTGCGCAAGGCCACACGTTCATCCTTTTCCTTTTTTCCTCCTTCATTCTTATCCCGTTCTTTTTTCTCATAATATAATTTGCGCTTGGAAAAAAATCATTTGCGGTCTTCAGAACGGTAGCAAAATCCTCATTCATTTTTTTTTCTTCGCGATATCTCGAGAAAATTTTAATGAATCCATCACAGTAATTTTATACTAAAATAATGCTTAACTTTTAAGATGATGAAATATTATTTTTTAATAAACTTTAATTTTCTTTTTTTTATAATATATGAAATACGATTAATAAAATCGCTTTTATTTTTGTCGACGTTTTGCTAGGAAATATTTCATTAAGGAGTAGAGTCAATTATTCAATCAATTATTCAATATGAAAATGTCATTCCGCAAAGGGATAAAAAATTTTTTTTCGGAGTAAATTGAATTGTGATGAAGACATAAGATCAGTCAAGATCTGAATAGTAAGTTTCTTATTACTTTTTTTTCACGATGTCTCCTTCGAAAAAAATTCAGAAATCCATTAGTTCAATCCTCCTAAACAAATACGTTATATTTCGGTGTTAAAATTCTATTTTTACATCTCGCAGATTATTTCTTCTCCCATAATATACGATGCAATGAATTCTCAAAAAAATTTGCATTCAGCTTGTTTTTGCATGATGTTTTACGGGGAAGTATTTCGTAGAAACCATTAGGATAATCCTAGAAAATAATGAATGAGTTTTTCAGTGTGAAAATGTCACTTAAAGAGTGTAGAAGATAAGAATTTTCCATCTACCAAAATAAAGTACACCGTGTTCAAGACACAAAATCATTCAGAATTTCTTAACCCATAAAAAAATGATAATTCATTTAATATCTCTATTAAAACGTCCTTAAAAAGAGTCAAAAAATAAGTTGTACTAATTTTTAGAAACAATTAACGAATCATTCCGGAATACCTAATCGTATGTAAAGTCGAAAACTTTCATATTTTATTCTTCTGTTAAAAAATAAATACTCCCATATTGTCTTGAATGTCTAATTTTAGAGAATACCCAGAAATCGATTACAAAAATCCTACGCAAAAAGTGAATATAGCTTCAAGAAAAAAAGAGACCTGGACAAAAAGTGTAATAAATCGTTCATTCTTGAGGAACTTTAATCCCAATGATGGTAAGGAGAGGATGACGGTGACGTTATTTCAATCCGGTTTGTTCCTAGCGAGGATTCTATCTCGCCGCTCTTACAGAATCATGGTGGCTCAGTTTGAGATTTCACAACTACGGAGAGTCGTTGTATAAAATATAATGTGTATAGATATTTGAATGTATATCTCTATATAGAATGATGTGGAGAAGAAAAAGAGAAGATTGCTGCTGTTACGACAAGAGAACATGGCAAGTAATACGGGGAATGTCGTTAGTCACGGCGTTGCTTTAATGCTATTACACTTTGCTTGATGAAAAGGGAATGGAAATAAGAGGAGATGAGCGAGCAACGACTCAAGTGCGAGACAGACCTCCTCCATTTTTGTCGCTCACTCACTCTTGCCTCTTCAATCACACCATAAACATATTCATGCGTATACGTATCAAAATTTGAGCAGTCACGAATTATTTACGAAAATAAATAAATTTACTCCATTCACAGCTGAGTTGAAAAAAATCAAGAATAAACGAGAAATACTGTAAAAATATGAAACAGAAAATCTTCATTTCTACTGATATCTGCATGATCTTTTTATTTGTTGAAGGATTTATAAATATATATTCGTACATATTGAAATTTTTTTTTTTCAATCGTGTATTATTTTTCCTAATTTTTGTCTAATTTTTAGCTACTGCGTGTCATTTACACGTGTCTTTTGGCTTTTTATTTTTTCAGGCGATTTTTATCTTTGTTTTATTGGCCGAAGGATTTGGAATGGTAATTTCGAAGGATTTGCAAATCCAATTTTGAAATCACCCGTAGATTTGTTAGAGGGGAAAAGGAATCGAGGTATATTATTTCGGAAACGGGGGGGATCCGTACATTTCGTAGGAAAACTAGAAGAAATAATATTTTTTTCCCTTGATCCGTGATAGACTGCGCAACAACGTCCGCGTGCACCGAGAAATTCGTGGATAAATGGAGAAGGGAGCGAGAAAATGACACAGTTTTATTAGGACATCGAAGATAGGGCGGGCTTTGGCGTCAATCCAGCTACGTATTGTTCAACTCTATATATAGCTCTCTAGGATATCGATCTTCCAGCCCGAACATAAATAGCGCAGTACACGTGATTAGGATAAGAATATTCAAAAACAAAACAAAAAATCTCCATAATTAAATTTCTCAAATAAATTTCTTGAAAACATTTCTATTGAGAAAAAATTCATTACCCAACTTCACGAATAAATAAGCCAAAAATACTACGACGAAAGAGAAATAAACAAAATGAAGGTATTAAAACGTAAAAAGGAACACAAAGTGAATAAAAGCGAATGAAAATAATAGATTGTGATCGTAATTGACGAGCCCTTCTTTTTTCAAGGCCATCAGGAACAAAGATACAAAATTCCTTTCCGACACGAAACCCCGGGAGTAATAATAAAATAATGTACGAAATATATATATATACGTTACATTAAATGCCAGTCACCGTTCATTTGTTCAGCGAGTGACTCATCGTTGAGAATTATCGCGTATAATTGAGCGGTAAAAAACAAATAAGAGAGTAATAATAAATTTGAAAAAAAAGGGAAAAAAATGGGAATTTTTCATTGGAGGAGGAAGACGGTTACTAGGTTGGACACCTCTTGGTTTCCGTCGTAACTCATCGTCCCGCATACCAGCCCAGGCATGACAGAATGGAGAGCACTCCCAAGCTTCTGACTCTCTTCCTCTCCCGTTCGTCCGTGTACACACTAACACTTACCACTTAATGCCGTTGCCTTTCCTCAACTCGCGAGCATTTCCACCTCTATACTATCTCAAACTCTCCTCGCCGTTCCCCCTCGATCTCCGCAACTGCTTTAATGCAACTCCTCGGTCATTTGCTTGCGGAACCTTTTACACAGATTCGCCAATCTTTCCACACTCCGCGAAAACGCAGGCGAGACTTTTCCCATTGCCAAATCTTCGCCACTTAAATAACTGTCTCTTCAGGATTCATTTTTTTCTGATTTTTCGTTTTTTCTCATTCTTATTCTTATTCTCGTTTCTTCTCCTCTCGTTTTCTTTTCTCTTTTTGTTACTCTCTCATTCCCTTCGCGGACAAGCGAAAATTCATGATTCCACGTTGGATAAAAACGTGGATTTCTCATTATCTCTTTTTTCCCTTTGCACATTGGGAAAGAAAGAGTTGAAATTACGTTCGACTTTATTAAGACGTTCATTCACGTTTTTTAAAAGCTGGTTTTTTTCAGAGAGGGATTATTTTTCGTTTTTGCTGTTAGGTCTAACAAATTGATGTTAATGGAATTTTTGGAAATGGAATTAGATTTGGGAAACAATGAACTGAAATGAATTTGCACTGTATTGAGATATTCAATCATATTTTCTTATAAGCTTGATTTTTTCGAAAAAGGACAATAATTGATTTTGGTTATTTTAACAATTTTTTATTTAGGAAAATGGAATTTGGAAATAAAATTGAAATTACGAATTTAAATAACGTTTGACTTTATTGATTCCTTCTTTTAAATCTGGATTCGTTTCGAAAATGAAACAATTAAGGATCATAGGTCGCACGAGAGGATGCACGAAAAAATGATAAATAGTGTAACTTTTTTTGGGAAATAAAAATGTTTTATTAAATTATATTTTAATTTAAGCCAAGTTTAAAAGATGTTTGCTGTGAATTAGGTCTTCTATAACTTTGTACTTAGATCTGTCAACAAACTCCTTAGCAACCGATCAGAGCCAATTTGATCATATATTTGAAAAAATAAATGATTCCGTACTTTTTCACTTTTTTTCTTCAACCTAAACCTTTTTTTTGATAAAAAATCACATAAAATACTACGCTTAGTATTTTTTTGGAATTATTGTTCTTATACACTACCAAGAATGTTTCTTTCGAGTACGATTACAGAAATAAAATGCCAGAAGCTCTGAATTCCATTTTCCACGTGAAAAGAGTCCTTTCTATTCCGGGGAAAAATTCAAAAATTCGGATGTGTTCCCAATGGGAAATTCCCCGAGCGTCTAGCCATCTCCGGTATCTCTGTACAAACTCTCGCTTCGGTCGAAGCAACCGAGTGCCATTTCCACTCGCACGCGTCTCTCTATGCAACGATGTCCCAACGAGATTTTGTGAAATACCATAAATAATTTACTAAAAGCGTACAAAAAAACATTTTAAATAATCAAATAGAAGAAGTTTCCAAAAAGCAGGATAATACAAATTATTAAAAAAGTTGTTAAGAATATTAGAAACATATGAGAAGATTGTCAAAGAATTCATGTGTGGAACAGAAGAAATTATTATAATTAAAAAACTTAGATTTAAAACATACGAAAAATTATAAATTTGCAGAACTAACAATTGGAACAAAAAAATTTGAGAATATTTTCCGAATTCAAAATGAGAGGATCAAGATGAAAGTCAACTGAGTAAACTGAAATAAACGAAAGGACTAAATTAAAAAATTTTGAAACCAGTAAGAAATGGTAAATTTTTAGAAATAAAAAATGCACAAAGAACAAGAATATTCTCGTTTAAAAAACAAAGTCAAAAAAAAATCTTGTGCCAAATAAAAAGATGGAAAATATTCTGTGATGCAAAAATGAGAGAGGAAAGATGAAAGAGAGCGGGTAATAACAAGCATAAATAAAGAGAAAATCAGGAGGGGAGAGAAGGAGTAAAAAAAAGGATACAAGCTTGAGGTGAGGCAAAAGGTAAGAAAAGAGCTCCGCGGTTCCACGATTCTGTAGCTGGTTGTGTTTACCTGTGCCGGGCCGCAAGAGTGGCCAGACTTTTGCCTTGCCTTCCTTTCCTGATAGCTCGAGTAGTGGGATATTCGCTGTTGCTGCTTTTGCCGCTGCTGGCTGTGTACAAAGGCTAGCTGGATCGTTCTCGGACACTTTCGACGACAGTAACCACGAAGACGCCATGACGCGATCATCTCTATCAGCACCCTTTTCACGGTGCTTTTCCGACTCGTCCACGAGGCGTTTAGTCACCACTGCACTCTTCGTACTCCTCGCCTCACGTGAGTAATAATCAATATTTATATCCCTCTTCAAACTTCAAATATCGAAAAAGTTTTGAAAAAATATTAGGAAATACTTTGAATTTGGATAAATTAATATTTGGATATAAATATACAAATGTAAAATATTAATAACAAAATGAAAATAATGCAGCTAATGACAAATATGTAAAAATAAAAATAAAATATTATCAAAATAAAAGAATTTAAGTACTGAAAATATTTTGAAATTGGATCGCAGTTAAATAAAAATAAACGAAATATTTGTATAAAAAGTTAATATGCATGTTTGTTTTCTGGATATACGAAGAATACGATTCATGGTGAAGTTTACTCTAAACAACGGATGTCACACTTTTAAGTGTTAAAACCCGTTAAAAATCTTGTAATTAATTTTTATTAATTCTAAACCTTTTTTTCGTTCTGAACGACTAAAGAAATGGCGAGAATTTAATGGATTTAGAATCGTCTGAAATTCACTTGTATGTAAATTGTGCGTGTTAAAATCGCGAAATGTGGAGTCTGTGCGTGGATTATGGCAGTGGTTGCTGATGAGTGTTGTCAGACACGCGACTCGTGTCTTAATTTCGTGCCAAAATCCGGTAAACTTTGAGTGTTGCGATAAAAAAGTATCGGAAAAAATTCCAGATTTTCGTGGAATTGTACTGAAATTACAGGAACATCATCAAAATTCAAATTCAATCAAAGTCGACGGAAAAAAATTATTAACTAAAATTTGACGCTTTATTTTTTATGTTTTCTACCCGTCATATTTTTCCTCTTAATTCAGCTATTTGTTTCCATGTTCTTACATTCGCTGCTCGTTTCGCGCCGTATTAAATTCAAGGTCACGTGTTTTTCGTGTCTAGACGGCAAAACGACGCTGCAATATATTTTTTCCAGACGAGAAATCCGATGGTTTTCTTTCCGCACTTGCCAAACAAACGATGCATGAGGACATGGTCGATAAAAACATGTGTGAAATATCGATTCTCTTCTATCCGTATTTTTTTTTAGTTCGACGAAATCGCACGTCAAATTTTTCTACCTCAATTCCTTTTTAAGGACAATTCAACGTTTGAAAAATGTGTCAAATAGCGAAATGCTCGAAATCCGATTAGTTTGGATTTAGGACACGAATCAAGAACTCTTTCAATTATTGTTTCAAAAAGTAGTCAGCCAACTTGTCTCTTGTTTTTCTCGCAAATCCCTCACCACTCTGGAGAATTTAATTAATTTTAATTGCACGAAAAAAAGTGACGACCAGTTTCGCAAAATTCGTCTCCCAAATGACCGTGTTTACAATTTTTTTAATTGCGTTCATAAGGAAAAGAATCGTAAGTAGGTGACAGGATTTCATTGGATAAAAATATTGAAATTACGCCGGAAAAAAATGATAAGTCGAGTTCCCGATATCCTTCGTAATTTTTATAGGTCGTTTGCCGTCGAACTCCATCGACTTTGGGTCCATTAAAAATCTCTGCTCAGCGATCACGATCTTGCCCTGAAAAAGCAACGTGGCGTTAAACCAGTTCTAATCTTCCACTCTTCGTACGATCAATAAACTGACAAGTAATTTGCTGACAACATTCATTTAAAATCTTTATTTTTATGTTTTTTTGAGGAAACTTTTAATTTTTTTGCTTTACAGTCAGAAAGTACAAAGAATTTGTGGTGAAAACATCAAAATAAAAATGAAAAAACGAAATAGAAAAAAAAACTGTGAGAAGAAATCGATTCGTTCATTTTTTTCAATCTGTGATCAAAACATTGAAATAAAAAATGGAGCACCATAAAAAATATTGTTTTTCCCTCGATTTTTTTAAATTTGAAGATATCAAATGCTTCGAATCCGATGAATAGAAAAGTAACGATAAAATAGAAAGTGTAATAAGTTCAATTTTTAAATAGCGAATAAATCCCAATAAATTGTAAAGTATATAAAGAATTCTTTTGTACTGTATTATTGCAATTTTTCAAAATTTTAATTTTTAATATTGAGTATTTTCAACCTAACAAACTGAAAAGTAAATAAAATGAAACGCAAAGTGTTTTTATATAAAAATTCCGGAAAAATGATTCAATCTCCATCGAGTTGGAAAAGCACAAAGAATTTATGGTGAAAGCATCAAAATAAAAACGGAGTAGGAGAGAAAAATTCAGTTCTAAAACGAAATAGATTCATCGGTTACAGTGCACAAGCTCGCAATGTAGGATCCGTGCATCATTTTCAACGCTCTGTTTGCCGAGAGGCGAGCGCGGAACTCTCGGTGCGAAGGATCGTATCGGAATCTTTCAATTCACGGCAGCATCTCAGGCAAGAGACAAGTTTTCCCGCGCACGCGAACTTTTCTCTCTCCATTTTGCCTTCGATCCTCGACGTGCGAATCTCATTCGAGATGAAAAAAAGAACCGATGAGAAGAAACGCCGGCTCCATGAATATGGAAAAAAGTGAGAAAAACAGAAAAAGAGAGGAAAAGAAAATATTTTTTATTTCGCCGGCGTTCACAGTGAAATGGATAAATCCCGTTTATCTGGCTGTCAGTTGGACGCTGTTAACGTTGAATGAATGCCAGACGTGACGATTTCACGACTACTTTCCCTCCTACGTATTCGCGACATTTTATTTTAGCCACTCTGAAATAAAAAAACTGTTCTCTTCATTTGAATTCGGAACTGTAATGAAATTTTGAGTGAAGCCTATTTTTTTTAAATAAATTTTCTGGAGACATAAATTCGCATGTCGGATATTTTTACTCCGAAATTTATATTATAAAAAAATAAATACTCGTTGTTACTCTTTTCTCGCTCTTCACTGATGAATTTAATGAAATTTTACTTGAACAATATTTAAATAAAAAACTGAAAATGAGATTCCTACATCATAATTTCAAGACTTTAACAAAAATAAAATAAAAATGTTTACTTTATATTGTTTTCCTTGTTCAATATAATGAAAACAAGAAAAAAATCCTTATATTTTTTGTCTTTTTCTCGAGTTTAATCGCATTTCCCGACTTTCATAAATAATGCCAATAATCTTGAATATCTTTTGAAATATTAATCGCGACTCATTTGCATCACGAAAGATGTGTTTTCCCGTTGCTCGTGGCTTTCTGTCCGAGTCAATCGACGCCTGCGGCTTGCTCTCGAGCCGGAGCGCTCGAGAGAAAAAGAAAAAAAGAAACGAGATTCAATAGCCGCAGGTAACGTCCCGGAAGACTCCGTCTTAATCTCTTTTCTCTCTCGTTCGACAACGATTAAAATAAAAGTCATTTTTTCTCGCTTCCTCGGACGATCATTGATTCACTCGAAACTTTCACTCTTCCAACTTCTCGAGGCCTCTGCACCGATATCTCGAAAAAAAAACACGTGGGATCGAAAGTTTGCAATAATCACATTTTTGTTATTACTTTCAATAATTCGATTATGAGTAATCTTCATTGTTATCTAGGTTCAAGGATTTCTCTATTATAAAATTAATTTTTTTTTAAGAAGATTACACTTTTCCTTTTGAGATAATCCAAAATTAAACAATGTTTCTGTCAAAATTCTCGTGTATTGAACATTTTATCAATGTCGATTAATAATTATCTTTTCATTTTGTTAACAATTTTGTTATTTGGGTTCAAGGAATATTCTGTTTCATGAAAATAATTTTTTTATGAAGATGCTTTTTGTTTTGATGACTAATCCATGACACATGTTTTTATTGATTGTTTCGTATTTTTTTAGTAGTACATTATTATTCTGAATTTACAAAATTTTGTTTTTTACGAAGATGTTACGTTTCGCGTGCTTTTCCTTTCGAAACGATCCAAGATCAAACGATATTTCTGTCAAAACTCTTTGACTAATGACACGTAATCGATAACGATTAATAACCGTTCGGTACAGCGTATCGTCACGATCGTTTCATCGACACGATATTCACAAAGAGAAAGTTAAAAGAAAAAAAAGAAAACTAGTAGAATGCCGTTGTACTGGATACTTTTACGAGAGTCATATTTTTAAACGGATTCTTCTCAACGAGAAATAAAAAACGAGAATGAATCTCGAGGGCCCTTGAGACTCTGTTTCGAAGTCGAATCGATGATCGTCCGTCAGAACTTTCTGACGAATGCAAAATCGACGAAATGAGAGAGCAGAGAAAAGGATGATGCGAAGGGAAGAAAAATGTGAAACACGACGAGATAAAGACAGCTCATTCGAGTTCCTCGGATATCGTCGAAGTATTATTGCGCCACGAGGCCAATTACACCAAGTCTGGCAAGCCGCCTCTTTGCTTTCTCCTTCGTACACAGCTCGCTGCGAATGCTCCTCGTGTATTTCCACGCGAACGTGTATATACGATGTACACGCGAAGACGCGAACAAAAATGTATTTACATGCATAAATAAAAATACTCAAGTGTGTAATGAATAAGTGAAAATGTCATGGGGTCATCAACATCGTGTCGTTTACAATTTTGGATCTAACTCGGCGAATCTCTATTCCCGTCGATCTTATAGACAGGGACTTCGTTAAAAATCTCTCCTCTATTTTACATTTCGCTCCAAAAATTTGACATCCTGAATATCCATCGAGGTTTCGACAAAAGATAAACGTTTTCTTCGTCCGATCCAATTCATGGGAAACCTGAAAAAATATGATTTTTGTAAAGTAAACCTGATGTTAGAAATTTTTTATTAATTACATTTGAAAATATATAAGAAAATATATTCAAATAAACTATAACAATTTAAAATTTTTTTCCTACAATTTATATGAATTTTCTTGCAAAATTAATAAAAATATAAATAAACAAATTTCAAAAAAAAACATGTATTTTGTAATTATCAATAATAATCATATTATTTTTATTATTATCAAATACATTTAAATACAAAATTTTTTACATGAGACTCACACCTTATTTATGAATATCGTTACGTTTCGTCTGATTTCCCATACCAGGACATAATCAAAACCTCATGGAATGTTTCGTGTATTTTACGTGACGATACATACAAATTTATATAAAAAAATACGTATCGCGATGTATATTTATTTTTGAGACTTGTAAGACGTGTATACGAGAAACGTACATAGAGAAAATGAAATGATGCTGCAATTTATTATTTGAATTCCCATAGAGAGGCGCGACCCGGCTTCGTAATTTCGAACTCACCTCAGAACGTTTCGTACTGTATCAAACGAGAAAAAAAAGATTTCGAAGCAATAACGCTGTGAAAGCTTTTCCCCCCGAATCGTAAGAGATCTCAGTCCCCAGAGCTTAAAGTTCTTCGAGAGAAAGCTTTCACAGCCAGCACGAATTTTCGAACAATCTTTTTTACGAAGACTATACCAGTCGCGAGAAAGGAATTTTCTCTCCCGTTGACGAACCTTTTCGTAAATGCCGAAACATTTTTTTAAATGACTCAAGCTTTTTTTGGTCCTTTTATTTCTTTAATTTTTCGTTTAAAAGCATTTTTCATTTCTTTCACTTCCTTTAATTTTTCATTCAGTAAAAAAATATTCAAGATAAAAGAATCAACCGTAACGTGAATTTCGATGACATAGAAATCTTTTTCAGAAATCAAAAACATGCAGAGACATTTTTTTCGAGCTTTTTATATTTCTTTCAATTTCTTTAATCTTTCTTAGTAAAAATATATTCTACGGAAATGAATCAACCGTAACACGAATCGTCGATTTGCAGCACACCAAAAAGAATTTTCACATCTCCGATGAGACAGAAATCGAAAAATCCTGCGTAGCGTATATCGTACCGGATATTTCCATATTTTTCGAATATCGCGTGTGCGATGAAAAAAAGTATAAAAAAAAGGGATTCTTTATAACTGCGTAAATTTATCTTCAGCACGGACAGATTTGTTACCAAATCGGCAAGTACGGTATACAAATCACGAAAATAAAAGAAAAAGAGACAGAGAGCATGAAAAAAAAGATTGAAATAATCGAAAAAGAGATGGGATGAAAAAGGTACCGGAGGATTCTTCGAGACGGAAAAAGATGAGAATAAAAAGAGCGAGATCGAAAATATGAAAGTTCTCGGAGCGAGAAACGCGCGAGAGTCAGCAAAACAAGCGTAACAGGCGGCGAGATATCTCTCTCTCTCCCTTCTCGTCCCTTGTTCGACACAGTAAGGTGGATATCTGCGTACGTGTTACCTACCTGAATGCTGACGAGGACGCGACGAGGACAGGAAGCATTACGTGATCATTTGCATTTCACCGGATCGTAAAATTATACTTCCTATACAGTAAAATCATAATTGTAAACATACAGTATTCGTATACGTATGTCTATTTGTTCCGTAGACCAACATCCGATACGCAGGAGCGAATACCGAATATTTTCTCAGCTCGGAAATAATCATGATTGCCGATTAAATTGATAAAAATAATTTTTGAACCTCTTTTGACTTGGAATTAAGAATCCTTTACAAAAATTATCAATTTTTGAATATTGCGAACACCGAAGTATGAAAAATGAATCAATGGATGTGAACGGTTTTTATTTCTATACTGAAAAAGAAATTTTTGAATATTTTCTGCGCCAGACAATTATTATATTCTATTTAATTTCCAATGTTAAATTTTTTATAAAATATTTTTAAATATAAATATTGTCTAAAGTCTATTTTTTTTAAATAATAAAAAAATTTTTTCATATGAAATGAGACAAGAAAATGTATCGAAAAAGAAAAATGTCATACAAATACCGCGATAAAGTCAAGTATCACGAATGAGAGAAGAAAAAAATTGACGTAATATCAGAAAACACGTGTACTCCGCACGAGGGAGAGCTCGCGCTTTTTTTGATCTTGAGAGGAAATTGTGGAGTAAAGTGTGCTGTCAAGCAGCGAGAGCCAGTGAGATAGCATCGATCATCGCATATGACCATGAACTTTTTTTTCATGGAAAGAATTCTACACCTGAAAAAATTCTACCGTGCTCGTTATTCCACTTTTGTTTCGCTCGTGTTTACGAGTGAGGAGAAATTATCCGGTGTCCTCTGTCTTTAAAAAAATGCGCAAGGACATAAAACTCCTCGTTCGATTCCCAGTTAAAAATATGTGAAATATCATTTACTGAGTTATAATACAAAAATTAGTCGGAAGAACTGTCGGAAAGTTTCCTGAGATCATTATATTGTAATAAGAGCCCTCCCAGAGGTAAATTGATATTACGATATTTCTTTAACTTGAGGGGCTGAATCGAACAAGTCAAACATTTTTTTTAATTATGACAAAAATGTAACCTGGAAAATAATCTAAAAAAAAATGTAAAACATATATATTAATATAAGGTAATTTTTTCTAATTTACTAATGAATATAAAGTATTGACTCAACATATTAAATTTTAATATAAAATTATCACCAATAATAAACTTTCTACATTCTTCTAATTAATTATTTTAGTCGATATATCAATTTACCAAAATTCGTGGAACAAAATTTCCAGAAGGAAAAAATTCCAATACATTCGTTAAAATGACAGAACGAGAGTACTCGTTATGGTTCGTACAAAGGAGGAAAAATAAAGGAGGAAAGGAGAAAAAACAACGATACGTAACAGACTTGACAGCAGATAACAAAGTACGAAGTTATGCAGCGAGCTTTATTTCGCTATCGATCATTGCCAATTTGAAGAACTTACAGATTCGTTAGTGAGGCTCATTTTCGTAAATAACTTTGAACAACATCGAGGACTGTACTTTTTTTTATTTTTGGTATCAACAATGAGAAAATGTCAGATAATATGGCTTTATGAGCACGAAAGAAATTCGTCAATCTCAATGCTCGAATGTGTAAGAATATTTCATGATCTCAAAACCATTCATACTCATCGATCGATTCGCTAATAAAAAAAAGCCTTTCTCTCGTCTCGTATTTATGAAATACGTATAATTGACAGAAAGAAAAAAATTATTAACCAGAACGAAGATAAACCTACATTCGTATCGATTGTTCGATCTACTAGTTTTTATTGCCTATTTTTTATTTTATTATTTATTCTCTCTCTGGGCTCCCCAATCGTAAACGAGTCGCTCGCTTCGTCGAGCGCCTTTTTCCATCCAACCGAGGTTAACCGGTGAAAAGATTAACACGAAAGACATCTGATATCGCGCAAAGTGAAAGAAAAAAATGGGCGAAAAAAAATGAACACGCACTCGTAATCTCGTATCAAAAGAAAATCAGTTTCGTAATTTTTTCTAACTTCAAAAGAAAATATTTAAAAAAAATTTCATATAAAAAAATAAATTCCATTTTTAATCATTCGTTAATAAACTCAAAAAATATTGTATAATAAAAATAACAAATAATCAATTTTTCAACAAAAACACATAATCCCAAATCTGAAAAATTACTTAAATCCCCGCACTATAAATTTTTTTATTTTCCATTTTGAATATTGAATAATAAAAAATGTTTGCTTATAAGTAAAATTTGTTCATCCTAAATAGCATCAGATGCAATGTCATAAACTTTTCATCGCGTTATTGAATGGAGAGAAGCAGCTGTTAAATTTTTTCCTCGAATTTAGTCCAAACGCATCGCTCTTCGGTATACAAATAATAAAAAAAAGCACGAATGTGTAGCAGGGATTGACGTATCTGTCAATTTGGTTTGGAATTCATATGAATAGGTTTGGCTTAAAATTCGTTCTCTGGGAAGAGCTCGTTAAGCCGATCGGAGTGAGAGCTCAGTTACGCGCGCTCTTACGAGCAAACAGTAATAGGTAAGTGGAGTAATCCCGTGGTGGACGGACGCGAAGTAGAGGATCCGCTCGCGTCCGGGAAAACGGGCGGGCGAGCTTTGACGTTTACAATCGATTCTGCGGAAAGGAATACAAGTAACGGGAATTGTGCGTAGTATATATTATATTAACATTGAGAAAATTCTCTCTCTTGTTCGCGACGTATTTCTCCATCGTAAGATAGTAAACATCGATAAATTCTTACAATTCAGATATAAACATGCTCAGGGAGGAGCAAAGTTTAGTTACTGGTGCTCGAGCGATCCTCGTCTTGATTATCAAGTAACGAGATGAAGAGACAAAAATATGAGGAAGAGAATGAAAAAAGGGGAGAGAAAATATTCAAAGTGGTCTTCAGAAATGGCTATTATTCTCTTGCCATCGTCCTGATTCTCGAGGATGTTAAAACAAAATGAAAAAGGACGAAAGAGAGAAAAATAATGAGAGAAAAAGGGAGAAAATATTCAAGGTGTGGTCCTCAAAAATGTCTATTATTTTCTTCTTCCATCGTTTTGATTATCGAAGAAAGTAACGAAAGGGATGAAGAGGAAAAAAATGTCAGAATAAGAATGAAAAAAGGGATGAAGGTAGTCAAGCTGGTCCTCAGAAATTGCTATTACTCGGATTTTCTCGACTATTGAGACAAGAGACAAATGAAGAGATCAAGAATATGAAGAAGAATGAGAAAAAGAGAGAAAAAAATATGACACTATTTTCGAGATATACAGAAATAGAAAGATAAAAAAATGAGCAAACGAATTAGAAAAGGGAAAGAGAAGATATTTTAGGTCGACCCAAAATGGATATTTTATTTTAATCCTTGGGTCGCTGTCTTGATTATTATCGAAAAAAGTAACGACAGGGAAAGATATGGGAAAGAGAATGATAAAAGGAGAGAGAAAATATTCAAGGTGGTCCTCAGAAATGGCTATTATTCTCTCCTCGGATCAGAATCTAACGAGGAATGGAGATTCAACATTCCGTGGTATCTCGTGATGCCTTGCTCTGCTCTACATGCCACGAAAGTACGCCGTCTCTAATGTACATAACATGCAATACATAAATAGTACATGCCGAGAGATGTGTACGAAACGCATGCAGTTCTGTTTGATGATTACGAACGAGCTTAATCAAATTTATAAGTTCATCGTTATCTCGAGCCTAATTAAGAATTTTGAAAACTAGGAAATTCCATCATTTTTTTATTCGACAACTATTCCTGTAACTTCTAATTTATTTATTAAATGAACGGTTCTCATTGATGATTTTGAATTATATGTAATTTGTTTTATTTTAAAAAATTTTTTTCAAGTTTTTTTTCATCAATCAATTTAACGTAATTTTAATTTTTGACATATTTTTGTTAGTAAAGTTTTTTCGAGATATTTTTTAACTTTTTTTACAATAATTTTATTTTGGAGAGAACTTTTTTCTATTGAGGGAATAATAGCGTGAAATAATCGTAGTCGAACGCTGTTCTGACATTGGGTATGCGTTTAAATCCTGGCAATTACTTGACCACTGGTCCGATCGGAAATCCTTACTCCAGAGGAAATCCTCGTCGTTCTCGACTGACCCTGTTCGGAAGATCCTGACCACTTTTCAGCATCCACCCAACTTCGATTTAAATTAATTCCGCGTTAATACAGTGACTTCTCTTTCGAAAAATTGTACAAGAAAATAAAAAATGATTTGACCTTATCAAGCTAAAGACAGCTCGAACAAATTTCGACAAAAACAAATAAAAAATTTCAGGTTAAGAAAATATCATCGAAAACAAAAAACAGCAAACTTTACTTCGTTACACATTACTCAAAAGATGCAAATTGTTTATAAAAGAATCAATAAAAGTAATGATTAAAAATATCGAAAAAAAGCAGAAATGATGTAAATACAGTCTGACAAAACTTTTTCAATGGCAATGTACAAAATCCTGACAATTTTTCTACTTCAATTTGAATTAATTCCGAACTAATTTAGTAATTTGAAAACCCTCTCGAGAAACAGTACAAAAAAATAAAAACTCATTAATAAAAATAAAAATAAGTTTTAAAAAAACGTAAAAGACGTAAATGCAATCGTCTGATGAACGTCTTTCAAAGACAATGTTAATGGGTGAGAGATTTTTCACAAAGTCTCGTAGACGTGAAAATGTGAAAGAATTTCTACCGTTAGAAGGCTCGTGGGAGTTGGAAAGAATTTTCTCTTTTGAGGATCGAGAAAACCGTTCTAGGTTAACTCTTTTCGCTTCACCTTCTTCCTCGCAGCTTCCTCTCGCATTTTTCCTCCTCTGCCTCTCGATTCTCCGTAGAAAGATCTCCGAGTGAATGGGATCGTACACGTGTGTTCAACGTTACGATTATGGAGTTACATCGAGATATATTCTAACTAGACGAGGAGAAATCCTTGTCCTCGGGGTCCTCGTAATCAAAAAAAAAAAAAAAGAAAAGTAAAAAGAAAAAATATACGAGCGCACACGTCGCGGTAACGAAGTCGAAGCTGACCGCAGTGCCAATCTCCCTGATGATCATTCGTCACCGTGGACTTTCGAGGACACGAGTGAATGCACGCATTTTTCCTTCTCCGACGATCCTCATTGGTGAGAGGATCTCGTTATACTCGTAAAAATCTCGCAGTATTACATTTCGTATGTATTTTTATTACAATTTCCTACTTACACGAGCATTGACTGTATTATATTTCAAAGAATGATAAGATTGAAATTATGTCGATCAGCCACAAGAAAAAATTCAAGAATGCATGATCCAAAAAAGTAAAAATTAATATCGAAGATGGTAAAAAATCTTGATTCGTAAAAATACTTTTTTAATTTTAATTGTAAAAAGAATCAAATTTTAAAAATATTTGAAAATTTTTCGAAAATTTTTTATTCTGTAATCTGAATAATTCTTTTCTTTCGTGAATGGAAAAATCGCCTCTTCATTCTGGAGACACTGATCCTTGCGAGAAACATTAAAGAGTTAAGTGTCTGACTTGCATAATGAAAAGTCGATACGTTTTATCGCCTGGTCATGCACTCGCATTCAGTATGTTTTTCTCTGTGCCGGTGATGAATGATTTATCGATTCCCACCTGACAGGTTAGATAAACGCGCAGGAAAGTATCCCGGCGAGTCAATAGAATTTATATTTGTTTAACGCTCGGGTTTGTGCACTTTTGATGCATGAATGAATTTCAATGTAATATACACATCAAACATCCTTTTTATTCCATGTATTTCTCATATCCATTTTATTCAAATATTTATAATTCTATGCGAGTTAAAAAATTAATCTTTATTTAGATTTCATATTTTGTTTGTTAGTTCATTCTTTTTGTAAAAATTTGTGTACGGATTATGGTTACCATTGAAATGTGGATTTTGATGAATTTGAATTGAAACTTTCATGTACTGACGATATCAGGATAATCAGGCAAATTTTTGAGGAAAATCAATTTTTAAAGTTGTATGTCTGAAAAACTTGTAAAATAAAATAATGAATGGAAAATGAATTGTTAAGGTTTTCACAATTAAAAATTTTTTTTCAGAGGTTTGCAACGCCGCTTATTACGGAAAATTGATTGGCAAATTAACCGAGCTGCATCATGGCGTTTCTGGCGAGGTTTATGCCGTGGATGCGAGAACGCTTTATATCAAAGATTTAACATACGACGGTGAAGGACCCAGTAAGTATTTTTCATATTTCTTTGAAAATTAAACCTAAACTTTAAATTTTAATATATGTATAATTTACTTAATTTTGTTTTTTAATTACTGTTTGACCAAAAAATTTATTTTAGTAATAAAATAATTAACAAAACGCAATGTCTGTCTGAAAAATCATAAAAAATCATAAAACTGACAGCCTTGACCCACCTAAAATGGGACTGAAGTAAAAACATCTCGACGTCAATTTGAAACCCGGAATTAATATCGCGAACTTTTACGGAAAAAGAATTCTGTAACCTTCGACTGTCTTCGAAATAACTGTTCGATCGACCTGAGAGACAAATTCGTATCACCTTTATAGCTTTTCGCGTACTTGTTTTGTAATCGAAAAATTTCAATATGAAGAAAAAATTGAAATGAAATATATTTTTAGCCGCCTGGTTTTACGTTAACAACGCGAAAGGTCCAAACGGCAACGGTATAAGACTCCGGGATGAACGTGGATCGTAAGTTTGATTAATAAAATCATTATCGATGATTCAAAATTATTATTTGCAGTAATAAAATAATAAAAATTTCAATAGGCTAAATTTAATATGTAAAAATGAAATTTTTAAATTCTCGTAGCCCTGACGTCTTAAAAAAATATCGGAAAAAAGGCGTCACCCTCACTTTGCCGGAAGGCAAAACCTTGAACAACATTAAATGGTTCTACATATGGTGCGACGAGTTCGCTGTGAGTAATTTATTATTGATATTTGTTATTAGCAATAAAATCGACTCTCTTGAATTTTTAAAAAACATTTTCATATTTTGACACAAAAAATATTCCGTGTAATTAATTTTTCATCAAAAAGAGTTCATTTATCGAAATAAAAACTCTTTTCATAGAAATTTTGATGAAAAAAATCCGCGTTTTGTTTTCTCAAAATTTTTTTTACAAATAAAACTTCTTCACGTTGTAAGTGGAATTTGTTTGACAGTGAAAATGTAAAAAAAGAGAGATAAACAATGACTTTTATTGTGCATGCACTTTGGTATTCGTACTCTTTGGTATTCAGGCATCAGTGACGAGAATAGAGAATAAACGTGCAGTAGAAACGGCCGAATCAGATCAGACAACACAGAAATAAAACTTCTCTCTCTTTTTATCTGTTTTTCTCTTTCTCTCTCCCGTTCTCCCCAAGGTCTCCTTAAGTGGAGCACACACATCGTTCCAAGCTACTCTCTCCATCGCTCTCCCAGCTCCGCTGTATTTATCATCCTGAACACGCGGCCTACAGGAAAGTAATAGTAGAGGGAAAAAAAGAAAGATAAAAAATGGTCACTCTTCGCCGAGGATTTCCGGCCGAGAATCGCGAACTTTTTACGGCAGACTCGCAAATGTTTCCCGAGAAAGTGAGAGTTCGATATGAATATCCGTATTAATAGATATCAAAAGTTTTTTTCGTACTTTCGAAACTCGTCGTGCGAGAATTGTTTTTTTTTATGTTTTTTATTGTCGTCCATATTTTTGTTTTTATTCACTTTTTTTTCTTATCACGTTTTTTTATTATGCGAACGAAAGGGAGAATACAAATTTCGATTCGAGGTGTAATATTGGAAAAATTTGTCTCAGGTAAACTTTGGCGACGTCAGAATACCGCGCAATTTTGATTACCCGAGACCTCAAAAATTGAATGGATTAAATGGCGTCCATCGCGTCAGCTCGGAGCCAATTGTCGTCGTCGACGCACAAACGCTGCTCATTCCTGGATTCAGCTACGACGGCGAGGCACCTGGTTAGCAATCAATAAATAATAATTTATTCATAACTATCATAATTACAAAATATTCTCTAATCTGACATTTGAAAACCTTTCACATTTTTTTTGCATCCATTAGCACTTTTCATTCTTCAATATTTATTTGTTTTCCAAACGAGCCTGTATTTTTATTTAAAATATTTTATCTGTTCATATCTCATTAACAATTAAAAATGGTTGATATTCATTATCAGACGCAAATTTCAGAATTAGAAATCGATAATCAATTATAATTTGTTCATAAATATTATAATTATAAAATATTCTCTTTTTTTTTGACAGTTTTAAAGCTTTATAAATTTTTATCCCTGAACACTCAATGTATTCAACATTCAATGTATTCAAAATTGATCCTTACTTTATGAAAATAATCTGATTAAATTTCGATTTACACTTTATTCACTTTTTAAATATTTTTTATCATTATAAGACTTTCCTATGCATTTTCAGTTTATTCTGCATTTGAATATCTCATTAAAAAGTGTGAAATAATTAATATTCGTTATCAGACGCGAAGTTCTGGGTTGGCCCTGGCCCTCATCCAAGTCCTCAAGGATATCGAGTTCCAGACGAAAATGGTCGAGTCGAGCCACTTCGACTTTACGATCGTAAGACGATTGTACTTACCCTGCCGGGAGATCTGACGGTTCATCAGCTCGGACACTTCGGTGTTTGGTGCGAAGCCTTCACCGTCGATTTTGGTCACGTACAAATCCCCCAGAATCTCAACGTCCCGCCGTCTCTCAAGATGCTCGGAGTTTCGCCCCAGGTACGCTCTCTTCCAGCCATTAACGTTTTATAAATAACGAACGACAGGTGCATTGCGCATTTTCACTGCAACTCGATTGGAAATCGATCATTACGAACCAAGAATTTTTTCTCCGGCATTCAATGCGAATCAAAAGTCGATAAAAAATATTGTTATATTTAAAAATTTATTTATATAATTTATCAAAATGGTAAATAAATAAAAATAAATATCCTAAAAAAGGAACTAATTATGAATTTATAAACATAAAATATGTTTTTAAAAATTTCATTCAAGGATACTTTTGTTTTTATTACATTGAAAATAATTTAACTTCTAAATTTTTGGGCTGAGAATAAAAATATTTTAGCTACACATTTTGATAAATACAAAAAACTGGTCTTGCATGCAGCACGTGTACGTATTTTGGTGCAAAAGATTTTATGCATAAAATGTACATAAGCTCACTCGATGGAAAAAATGCCCTCCAGCATTTTTCGAGGTTTTCTCAATCTGTACCGTTTTAGTGTAGATATACCAGTGTATTTTAGCTTTTTTTTCATTCAACTTAATATAAACATCTTATATATGTAGATAGAGGCCGAATACGAAAGGCTTCAAATTTTTGCATCAACTCCCTCGGAGCATCGAAAAATTTTATCATGATCTGAAGTGCAAACTTAAGCGCCAGGACAATTTTATTAAAAATGAGAGTTGGCGAACGCGAAACTCTACCAAATTTTGCAAATTGTATTTTAAATAATAAATCGACAAATTAATAAATGAATTTTTCGCGTATTTAAACGGTGGATCTACATTGATCGAAAACTTAAAAAAAAAATATTCTGACCATCCATAAACGTGTTCATGCAATTTTATTGATCTTCACCAAAAGCAAGCACACAATTTTAATAAAACTGAGAGTTTTGGCAATCGCGAAAGTCTAACAAACCCTGTCTCTGTCCTTGTGTTGCAGAATCTGCGCGAGGGGCAGGGACAGGCCGGTTTTACGGGGTTGAGATCGTCGAGCCGGGAAAGCTTGTTGGATGAGATTTCGGGTGCTCAGTTGAACACGAAAAATTACGATAATTCGAATTCAAGAGCGTCGCTCTCAGCGCAGCGTTACGAGCGTCCGACGACTTATCGCCCGGCGATATTGTACCGTCGTTCGGACGACGGTGTCCAGATCGTAAAGTCACTGGAATATCGAGTGCCAAAGAGTGTAAAAGCCGAGGAAGTCGCGACGGCCGCGATCTCGTCTCCGAGACCGAATAATTCGAGACAACCGGTAAAATCCACGACACGGACGAGGTCAACGACCTCGCTCTCCCCTACGACCAATGTCGAAGCCGAGACGAGCTTCGAGACGCTACCGCCGGGGCGCGCCACCAGCGAGCGCTCCTCAACGACGCGCTCCTACAAACTTGACAATCCCGAAATTTTTAGACCCAATAACGACAGTCGGAGGGTTGTTTATCCTGGCGGTAGCACGACCTATCATCACATTCGCGAATTCGCTCCGAAAGCTGAGAAAAAACAGCAACTAAAGGAGCAAGAAGAACCGGAACAAAAACAGCCGAAGAGACAAGAGCCTCAGCAAGCTTCTTATTCAAGACTTCGAAGCTTTCAAGGCGATCAGAGAATCGATTCTTACGTTCGTTACTGAAAAACTTGATGAAAAGTAAAATTTGGACAGGACACGGGAGAATCAAATATGAGATTCGATGATGAATTCAAAATCCTAGAAACAATTTTTAAAAATTTAAATCGGATTTACGTAAAATCGAACAGGACGATCAAGTTTTGAATCAAAATTCAGGAAATATAAAAACAAAAATGAGAATCGAATGAAAGAAGAAAATTTGAACATCTTTTTAGGGAATTTTATTGATAATTTATTTTGAAAGAATTTCGAGTGACTTTGTACATTTGACTCGACAGAACAAATTTCGTGATCTCCAAAAAAAATTATTCTTTTTGTTTTTGCTTTTTTTTTATCTAGCTCGGTCTCGTTCTTTCGACTTTCGCGAAAAACATACGGATCAGATGGTCAGAATTTTTTTTTCGTTTTCCTCCTCTTTTTCCTTCTTGTTCTTCATTCCTCGTGCGTCGGATCTCTCGCCCGGCGTTTGTGCGTGTCTAAAACCTTTCGGTCTTTCGTGAGCGCGTCACAGCTGCTCGGATCTCTCGGAATTTTCTCCTTATATCAGAGTCTTCTTTTCTCATCCATCGTATTCTAGCACCTGTTTCTCAAGCTCGCGACCAAGTTTTTCGTAAACTACTTTGGAAAACTTATTTCTTTTTTCGTTTCTTTTTTCATCCCTTGTTCTCTCGACTCCCAGACGAGAGGGATGACAAACTCTGCGAGTCTTTCTTATTTTCTCTTTCTTCTCATTCTTATTTTTTTCGTACTTGAACTTATCCTTATTTTTATTCCTTTCTTCTTCTTTTTTTTCAATTTTTCTTCTCTTCGACGACTCAAAATTCTCTGAAGTGTCCGCGAGGATGTACAAATTATTTATTTTATTTTTTTCGCCACATTGCGACGAGCTGGATATTCGTTGTTAAACACTGCCTCGATTTATTTCGATTAAATTATGTTGCATGAATACGTACAAACACACGCGGGTTGAACTCACGGAAAATTATTTTTTCTGAGAATTGTTTTTGCCTCGAGAAGAAAATTGTGACTGAGATTTGGAGTAATTGTGCAAATTGGCGACTATACGATTTAATTACTTAAAATTAAATGCGGAAAAAATTTCGTTCGACTTTTGTTGAAATAATCAAAATTTAATTTTTTTACTGGGTCTTACATCTCTAAAATGATTAAGAAAAGTAGACAAATTTCTCACTCGACAATGTTAATATCGCCATTGATTTTTTATACAACAAAGCATAAAAATATTGTCAGGTGAATTTTTGGGAAAGCCGCCAATCTGCATAATTATCGAAGAGTTTTTTTATAGAAAAAAGTCAAGACTTTGCCATCACTTTGCATTAAAAATTTATTAGGGTATGATAAAGTTTTTATCTTGTTCTTATCATATTGGTTTGTCAAAATTTATCCAAATATGGGGGCACGAGCTTTCTTCAGTATTATGCAATTTCATGGTTGCGGAGCGTATGTTTTTATACACAAAGCGCTCATATGAGGGACGAAAAGAGAAAAGAGAGACGAGTCTGATTGCAAGAGCGTCTCTCATATATCTCTCGTTCCCCTATACGCGTATCGCACTTTCCTCGCTGACGTGAATTCGTGCCTCGTAAAAAATTGAAAAGCATAAAACAACGAAAAAAAAATGGGGAATTCATCCAATATCTGGTCCCGACTAACCGGAAAGTATTTGTTGACGAAAAGAAATAAAATTTAAAATAAATGTCTCTTCAATCGTCGCGCGAATTGAAGGAGAGAGAAAATGAAATTTTCAAATTCGGAATGAAAAATTCATTAAATAAATTTATCATGAAATGTGTAAAATTTAATTTCATATTTTTGTTTATTTTTTCGTCTCTCCTTTGGAGATTAATTTTCAGTTCGCTCATTTCCAAATAAGAAATTTTTATAACCTTCAAGAGGATTAAGAAAATGTGATGATAACAGAAAAGAAATGTATTACTGAGACTGTGATAAGAAAAAGAAAGTTTTTTAATCAGGCACACGATTTTGGCTTCGTCGAGATTTGTATCCTTGCCAGGAGGCGAAAATTGCTGCAATTCCTTTTTTGCGCTTTCTTTTATCAGAGGCAGAGAATTTATTTTTATTGCGTTATCTTAAACACAGAGATTTTTTAATATATTTACACACACGAGAAAAATGCGTCACGTGTTTTATTTATGCTTTGCGTCAATGCTGTATATGCGGAATTATATGTACGATCGAACCCACTGGATTTTTTGAGATAAATATTATAATATATTTTAGTCGTAGTTTGTAGAGCTTCGTATCAACTTTATATCGGGCGGACAGAGAGAATTTTTAAAGGTTTATTGTATATTTTTACATTTTTTGTATTTTTTATCAGCATGCAATAAAGGTGCATTTTGCACATGAATAAAAGTTCAAAATTTCCTGAAGTTGAAATTTTCTCACTGATAAAAATTCCTATTTATTAATTATAAGTGTCGATGTTCTCACGTGATTCATATTTTGCAAAAAAAATTTTCGATGCAAATTAACTCTCAGCTTGTACCATTTATCTATAAAAATATGTTTAAACGTAAATACACAATATTTTGATGAAATTTTTTAGTCGAAACTCAACTGCGAGGTGCTGGAGGACAATTTGGCATTTGAAGTGAGATGGGCCGTGGCTGGTGACAGCATCGTCGTCCAACTCGTCGGAAAACTTGGTAAATTTCAATAATTTTCTTTCCTTGAGAAATAATTTTTTTTAAATATTTACCAATATTTATCGATTTTTTATAAGACACCGATCGATAGATATATTTAAATATGGCTATAAACATGACTTGACGTTGAGATAAAGTCACGATTACGAAATTCTTTTTACCAAGAGAAAGGAGAAACACACTCCCAGATTTTATGATTCTCTTCTTTGGACGTTAATGTTACACTCGACAGAAACCTTTTGTGAAATCTTTCAGTTTTCTTTGTACATCAATCCTGATTTTTCTCGATTTTTTCACTCTCAACATCTTCTCATGTTTTTAACTCTTTGAAATCTAAATATCAATTTTAATTTATAGCAAATGGCGTATCAAAATGAAATGCAAATAAAATATTTATGTAAATAAATGATTCATTAAAAAAATCGTATAAGAATAATAAAATAAAAATTTTTGTTGAAGAATAGAGAAAAGAAGCTGAAACGAATTTTTTTCAATCATTATCGAGAGTTGGGACAATAATACAATTTGAAACGTTTTTAGAAATCTTTATTTTTCATTACATACCAAATACGATTTTTAACTCCTGAAATTTTCTCAATCGTTTAAAATCAATTTGAATTTCTATCCTGTCTTCTAAAAAAATAAAATTAACAAATTATTTTGCCATACAAAATAAATTCTAAAATTCCTCATCCAAAAATGATATAAAAATAATGAGTAAACTGCTAGCATGTAAAAATGGTGTTGGAGAATGTAAAAAAAAACTTAGGGGGATGTTTTTTTTGTTTTCGAGACGCGGGACAATACATGTCGTTCGGACTGTCGGCGAATCCGGAAAGGAGCGTCATGGTGGGAGGTGACGTGGTCGTGGCATGGGTCGACAAGCAAACTCTGCAGGGCTACGCCGTCGACTACTTCCTCGACGCAAAGTCCCAGTGTTCCGGCGGGCGAGGAAGTTGTCCTGACACTCGAATACAGGTAAGCGCCGAGATTTCGCGTTTCCAAGGCTCGCCAAAAGGTACACGTGTATGTACGTACTTGCGGCTGTATATAATGGGATCCTGTTGCCAGTTATACGTATATAAGAAAAGTTTGCTCTGCCGAGGATCATCGAGTTGACCTCTCGTGTAAATCTCGTGCGAAAGCTTCCACCGGTCTATCCTCACTTCCTCTCTCGATCTCTCTCTCCCTGCCTCATTCCCCCCCATCGTCTCGAGATTTGCATCGATCGTATTTCGAGTATCGAAGTTTGCGCTAAATCTTGTTCGCAAACTGCTGAAAATTTATGTTAGCCTCGTACCTTCGGGCTTCTTTATTCTGAATATTGGAACGATTTTTCTTCAGGTCTACACATTTTTTTTTCCCGAATAAAATTAATGGGTTATTCTACTCTGTGAATATCGAAATTTTACGCTATTATTGTGATTTATTTTTCAAAATCTGTTAGCATTTGGGGAATCCTTTTTTTACGCACGTATTGAATTAGATAAAAAATAAATATGAAAAATAACTTAACTTTTCGTAACCACACCTCTGCCCAATAACGTAAATGCCATATGGGTGCAAATATGGTTTTCACTTCTTATTGTTAATCTGTTCATATCTCTTGCATGGTTTCACTTATTTTTAACGAAAAGGGTATGAAATTGGGGTAAAATTTTCTTAGGAATCCGAATGTTTTATTAAG
>JAPYYX010001283.1:0-27878 GCA_030522605.1 Cremastinae sp. B BG-2022a | reverse complement strand
TGTGATTGTATGTTTTCATATTTTGATGGACATTTGATTTTTTCTTGTAACTCAGAGAATGCAGTGACAGATAATCAAAATATGGACACAGTAAATTTTCTGCTGAATTTGAATCAAATTGGACCTGAAATTGAAACCAATTATTTTTTATTGATTTAGTGATACAAACATTTGTAAATTCGAATACAATAAAATTTAGTCAGAAAGAAAGCAAATAATGCATTACAAGTTTAATACTCATATCTGGATAGTGTACAATTTTCTCGAGTGCATAGCGCCTACGTAGTATATCAAAAGTGATCGCGCGAGAGGTAAAGGAGGAAGTGTACGAACGAAGAAAAAATGTGAGGAGAGCGAAGAAAAACGCGGAGACTCATTTCTCTCCCACGAGATAACCAAGTCCAATTTCACACTGTTGTAAATACGGTTCTCTTATTTTTGACATTGTCTTCAATTCTTCTTACTTTGTCGGGCTACGAGAAGAAAAGACGCCGTGTTCCACCGTGCGAGAGAACCCGAGAAACGCAATGGCGAACGCGCGCTATCTCCGCTCCTGCAACCTGCCTTCGCGCCGCTGTGGACTCACGGGATGGCTTCATTTATAATCATTTTCCGGAACTTCGTCTTCCGGTTTTCTCACGACGAAAAATATACCCAGTCAGACACTGGGAGCAATTTTCAGTAGCGGGAGTAAGGGCTACCGACAACCGTCTCGAGATGAAATCGCGTCGCTTTCTCGTCCGGAATGAAGTTGCCAATTCAAAAAATATTAGAATTTCGCATCCTGGAAAACACTGCTAAAATATTATTAATTGCACACAATGATCTACTGACGATTCCATAAAAAAATCATGATATTGGATCCAAAAGTTTTTAAACTTCGGATTCAATATTTATGAAGCTTTTGAAAAATTATTTTACCAATATATTTGTGATTTTTTTACCAAAAACAATTCCTCACTCGATGAATGATCGATTCTATCTTATTACAGAGATCTGATCTTACCGGTACAATAGCCTGCAATAAAAGTCCTTCAGGAGTTTCGAGTCCGTCATGCCCAGAGGTGATTTGCATTGATTGTCACCTCGGTGACAAAACTCACCGCGTTTCATCACTAAATTCCGCTTCGTTTATCATTAATTGCGTACCATTGTAGCGCTTAATGAGAATCAATGAATTATCGAGGAAATGCTACACTGAATGAGTGAGCCAGTGAACTGTGGGTCCCCGAAGCGTTCGGCTGCCGCAGACTAACGGTATAACGTTCGCCTGCTATCTCGAGCGAAAACAATTAATAAAGCTCTTGTGGAAATACATTCCTTCCTGCGTCAGTCTCCATTATTTGTCGACTTTTTTTTAAACTTAACTTTCTGTATTACATTTTAAGACAATTCACTATTAATTAATCATTCTGCATATCTGACGTATCATTCAAATTTGTTTCAGGTGAGTTCTCCATTTTCTATTCTGAGATTTCTCGACAATCGTAAGTTCATGTTTTATGTTTTCAATTTTTTTACGACTTTTATGTTATTTTCATGTCTCCTCATGCATTTCTGAAAAAATTAATAACATGCATGATCAAATGCTTCCTATGTGCCGTCATGTATGTGATTATTACACGAATTGTAGTTGAACTGCAATTAAATTGCAAATGAAGAAAAAAGAAAACTTCAAACGCTAAAATTTTTCGTCCCAGTAGAACAATTATTGCTCCTCGTTAAAAGTAAATAAATTTTACATTTTACAGTTCGTAGATTAATTATTACGAATATTAAAATTTCACCTCTCGCGCAGTTCTACGGATTTAAACGAGGGAAATGGGTAATCGTCATGATCAGATACGTGAAAGTTTATGAACGGATCTCTAGTTGAAAATTGAGCGGAGCTGGATGATGATATATACAAAGTAAATCGGATGTATGCTTTTCACGGAAGGAAGGGCGGGAGGTTGAAGAGTGGAGGAATAAAGGGGCGGCGGGGGGGGATAGAAGTCGCCGTGGGCCATGGTGCTGATGGTCCGATATAGTTGCGGAGGGAGAAATCCAATTACGCGCAACGGGTATACACAGGATGTAAACTCTCTCGTCGCTCGATTACCAGTAAAAAACGACAGCCAAATATTGGTAAAGAGTTTCGGCATCCGGAGCATATCGCGGATTGTGACGTCCTACGTCTATCATCTCCCTTCATCAGCACTTCCTTTCGCGCGCTCGAGCTTTTCTTTCCCTTCGTCGTTTCTCACTCGCGTTTCGTCTTTCTCCCGCGATATTCGAACCCACCGCCGAATCAACCAAAATGCATGTTTTTCACGAAATCCTTTAACCGTGCGTATTACTTTTCGATCAGTGAAAATTTGTTTTTTTTTCATGCACGCTGTGGATGAAAAAATATTTGATTTCAAATTCGAGCCTTTCATCGCGAAAATGTGTTTACCCAGCTGATATCTCGTACAGTAGAAAAAAAAATTCATTTGGGAAAACTTTTGCAACAGTTGGGTAAAATCGGGAATTATTACCACTTGCACGTATGCTGGTTTAAGCAATACTACAACGTAACCTGTATAGACCGTACACACGCATGCACGCACGCAGAAAACGAGAGAGACGAACACACATACGTTCTTAACGTGTATTGAGAATACATAAAATGTTCACCTCGATATTAGCTCCGGACAGAGAAAGGGTTGGGCGAGGGTGAGGGGGTGGGGAGGGAGGTAGTGAACCCTCTCCGGCTCGCATCGGTTTCCGGAAACTCGATATACCACGGGTGTCGAGGGACGGAGGACGGACTTTCCATTATATTCCACTGGGCGAACACGCGCGGCTGCGCTTGCATCAGTGGGGGCTTTACCGGAAAGGCGTGATTGGTAATTGATTTTCAGGCTTCGGTACCTTCTCTTCTACTCCACGCTTTTCCTCTCCCTCCCCAACCACCCTCCGCCCCGCGGAAAGTTCTCTCTCGCCGCGGTCCATTTACGTCTACTCTCTCATTTACCCTTCCAACATTTTCTCCCCCGCCCCCCCCCCTCCTCCCTCCGCGCGATTCTCTTTCCTCTTCAGCGTACACCTATTTTCCCCGTGTTTTCATGTATGACAGAGCTTTCATCAAATCGAAAGGGAGAGAATAAAGCGGAATTATACGGGCCTCGGGCAATCAGAAATAAAATTTTGCCGAGAAGAAAATCTTAATTAATTGATTGAATTCGTATTTAAAACTCAGGCGAACCGGCAAAGTTCGGGTCACATTTTCTTTTCAGGCGCACTCTTTCAATTTCTTCCCTCGCAGTGTCATTTAACTCGGTTATTCCTTTTTTTTCGTTGACATCGCTTTGTCGTTCGCAGTTGGTAAAAACTGAAGGAGTAATCAAGCGAGAGCTCGTTCGCCCGAAAATTTCGCCTCGACGTTTTTATCGTAACGTTTACAATCAACATAAATTGAGAGAGTATTCTTTCCCTTGTTGCCTTCGAAGAAACTGCGAATCAGTGCATTTCATGGGGTGTGATTTTTCATAGTTAATTTTCAAATAAAACAGAATAAACCGTGGAGTCGAACTGTATAAGAGATAAGAGAGAAAAATGTTGAAGATGTTCTCAAAATTTGTTTCGCTCTAAGATAGGATTTCGGAAAAAAATCACATTACAGCTTAAAATCACAAAATTCCATCCCGCGGTGCATTTCGTCTTTACTGGGCCACTGGTGTATTCTCCGTCATCCCGAGCAGAACGATTCTCGGAAACGCGCTCTTTTTACAGCGACACATGATGTCAACATTGATCCGCGTGATTGAAAGTTTTATAGCGCAAAATTGCTACGTGTTATCGCGAGCTTCGGTTTATTTGTATAGGATATATCCACGCACCGGGGCAGTTTCGATTCGCTCGTCACGGAGCTCATATGCGCGGCGTTAGGTTGTAAAAGGGCCCAAGAGGTTTCGGTAACGCTTATAGGAAAGATTTTCGGGGCGGTTATGTAGCGCGACAACGAGTTTACCCTGTACGATCCGAGTAAAGTGAAGGAGAGCGGAACGATAGAGAAAAACGAAAAACGATATCGAGGATGTGCGAGAGAGAAAGAAAGCGTCGAGCGAGGGAGAAATCGAAGAATACGGCGTTAGGAAGAGAGAGAAAGAACGAGGAGCAAGAAAGACAAAAGTGAAAGAGAAGAGAGGAAAGAGGAGACTGTTCATCGAGGACATTCATATGCGAGGGACGCAAGCATCGCGCACATCTTGGGTGCTACTCTGGTAACACTGCGGTATGCAGTTGATTATAGAAGCTATATGAAGGAGCTCGACGTGCCCTAGCATCTTGAGTACCTTCCGTCTCGTGCCGCTCCAACCTCACCAGAGTTTCCGTCGTCCTCTGTGGTCTCCGGGGCCTCCGAATCCTGCGCTTCCTGCTAGACACGCAGAGCCCTGGATACGAGAAGGGAAGAGAGACAGCGGGTGAGAGAGCCAGAGGGAACAATTTCATGCACACAGGACGATGAGGTAGAATGAGTTAAGAGAACAACGTCGAAGATTTATGTCGAAAAGACTCGATATTGCTTACTTCCTGGACGGATGAGGATCGCGAGTCTCCTGATTCCATCTTCCAAGTCCCTTGTTACTTTCTTGTCTCACGTCCAAGATCTTCCTTGTGTATTTTGATAACGAAGAAGATGCGCGCGAATCCTCTAACGGAAGGCTATATTATATTCCCGAATGCACGTACAATATGCGAGGACGGGGCATGTATCTTTATATATTGTCAATGTTCAATCTTGACAAGTTTGCATATGAAGATATTCCATTTTCTTGAAATATATGAACTAATATAGTGGCTCTACCCTATCCGCGGAACGAGGAATTCAAGATACGAGAAAAATTTACAGCAACGTGCTGACTTGTGTATGTGGGCTTTATTTAAAGGGCGTTTGTGCAAGATTGAGGAAAGAAGACCAAAAAGAGAAAAAACGTTTACGGTCCAGATAAATCCCAGTGTTCAAAAGATTTGACGTAAACCTTCGTAAGCTTATTTTTGGACAAAGCCGAATGGAGGAAGAAAGGATTGAAAAAATAAGCCGAACGGTTGATTGAGTGACCGCTCAAAACTTAATCTGGATACCTGAATCTTTGGAGGACTGCCCAAAGAATTTCATTTTATCCGAAAGAGGATGTTCAATGACTCAGAGGAAAGGGTCCCATGTGGTATAAAGGATTTTTATCGTGATAACGAAAAAGATTAATTCGTTTACTTTGGATTTCCGAAATTACATTTTATAGAATTACAATTATAAGATTTCATTTTTCCAAATAATTTGACGACTATCGCATCAGTATCGCTGAATGCACAACAAGCTGATTAAAAATTGTGGGTACCAGTCTCTGGAATCGTACCATCAATGGACGTAAATAAGGAGGGGTGAGCCAGGATTGAACATCAAACACTCATACTAACCGACTAATTATCTTAATTGACATAATACTCCCGGTGCGTTTCCTCGTTAGCCCTGATCGATCGAACTATCGATTAATCGTTTCAAGATAACTCGTGCGGGTGAGATGTTAAAAGGACCAATTGAACTTTGCATGGAGACTTTGATGACCTCCATGTGGTATTACAAGGCTGTCCTTTGATGGAACAGCTTTTTGTTTGACATTTTCATGAATAGATTACACCAATTGTAGGTATTAAAAGTACAACTACAAAATAACTAATTAGACTGCCAAATATCTGAGATACCGTTTTGATAAAACGATTCAACATATGTATTCATTAAATCTCACAAACATTCATGAACTTTGAGTATTCCTTTACTGCGTACATCGCTCGAGAAACACCAAATGTGTTATGCTTCATCATTCAGTTTATATGTGTTGGTTAGTTCGCTGTTGTTAGAAGTTTACCATTTTGGTGCAACCAAGTGTAATCTCTAAGCAAAGAAAAACCAGGCGACGAAAACGCGGTTAAAAAGCTGACCTCGAAAGGGCTTTCCGGGAAATGAACTACGCTTGCAATGTCGTTCGATGACGTGATTAGATTTAACTGCGTGTGGAATAATCTTTGGCACTAATCGGCATTCACTTGAGAATGGGAAGAGTCTCGTTTTCTCGTACGATAAAGTCCCGTGGCTTCGCGCTCCGAAACACTTTTATAGCTTTTATATGTATGTGTATATGTACATGGACACACCAGAAAAGTCCGCAAATCTTTATAACTGAACTTTATCCAGAAATTTCGTGGCAAGTTACGATCGGTAGCAAAGTCGAATACTAGTCTCATTCTTATACAGCGAACGACCGTGAGCTGTCCTCTCTCTCTCTCTTTCTACATCGGCTCCAAACGAAAATCATTCGGAAGTAAGTACGCGATAATGGCGTTCGATAGAGAACGATTGGCATTATATTCCGAAGGCTATTGTCCTCACAACGCAAAGAAACAAGCGCACACAATGAAGAAGACTCCAAGTTTCGAGCGTTTTATTGTCTAGGAGATAACAACATCAGTCCATCTGAATACTACAAGAACTGCAGTGTTAATTGGAAGAATTACAGTTGTGATGGAAAAGATAAACTTTTTAGATTAAGTGTCTTGATGTGAGTCTCAATGAATTTTAAATACGAACTATAAATGGATTCTGGTATGAGTCATCAAATGTATGTGTTCATAAAATGTCATAAATGAAGAAAAATTTCGAAAATTTCGGTCGAAATTCTCTTCCGTTTTTGTCCCCGATCCCATTCTTATTTTATTGTTAGTTCTGAAGTTCCGTAACTTCTTATCCGGTAGATTACGACCTTGAAGCGACCTGGCTGCGGGCGGACTTTTCCCAGCTATTATACAGAGTTAGAACTGTAGCGACACCTAATTCCCATCCCTCGTTCTTTATCGTTGCTGGAGAAGAGAAGTAAGACGAGAGTGAGAGCTATGCTGGCGATGGAGGAGTCCGGTGCAGGATGATGTCAGAAGTTCCTCCATTAGCGATAACAATGAAAGATGGACAGAGCGGTGGAACGCCGATCATACTGACAAACACATGCGTGCGCTACGTGTCGGGCACTCCCTCCGCATCGTCTTTCCATTGGAAAAGTCCCCTTTCTTGCTCTCCATGTACTCGTATTCAGAAAAAAAATAGAAATACAGCAGGAAAGGCAGAGAGAGACGGAGAGAATTCCCATTGGACTCGTGCTGAGAATAATGGGATAACCGCGCTTCTAACGCCCTCTTGCGGATAAGAGAAAAGCCCGGCAGACATAATGTAAATAAAAAGATATTGCCGCGACTTACGCTTGGATTGATTTTCCAAAGTTTACAAACGATCTTCTGAGTCTTTGCTGTTGTTACTAATTAAGGTTACTAAAACACTGCAGACAGAATAAAATGAAAAAAATAGCAAACCATATTCGTTTTTTGTAATCAAAACCATGTAAGCTTTTAAAAATATTCTCTGCTAGGTCATTGTGATTCTATCCTTTTTTGTACTCCACTATTTACTGTATTTCTTATTCTTGAAGTTTATTTCATTTCATAGCATGAAGATCCGGTAAGCTGAGTCCGTTCATACATTTTATGTTCGTAACCTGAAGACCATCTCGAAATCAGAATAAAACTGGGAGTAAAGAAAAACATTGCAATCGTAAAAGTACCATTTTTTTGCTGAAGATTCTCAGTAAAACTGTTTCCTTCTTATCATCGAAAAATAGACTGGAAGTTTGAACCAGATGATCAAGGTCCGTCGTAAAAGTCGAACAAAGGGATGAGCGTTGCGCAGAGCCTGACGAAAAGGTGCGCGTGGTAAGGACCAGAAAGGAACCAGAATATTGAAGGGGTTGGCGAACTTTTCGTCGATGTATCCTCGTACGAACAGCCTGAAAGTCAATGTATGTGTGTCCGTGTGGGCTTACGCGAATGTTCTCGGCAAGCGCGCTGAAAAGGCCGTGAAGTGCAGAAGAGGAAGAACCGGCGAGGAAAGGGAACTTCATACATGATTTCCCTCGAGTCCACGAAGTGAAGCATTTCTGGCGATCTCTTGCATGTATATATAAGTCGTGAATACATACTCTATGTTTCTATATAATAAGTATAGGTATATATATCTTGTTTGAGGCCGGGAAGTCCGCACTGGTAGTGGATGGGGGTGACCGCTCTATTTGGTCTGCAGTGACGTTCTTCGCTTTGCTCTCTCCGCGCACCGAGGCCATTGACTGCCTCAATCGCATCCCAAATTCTCTCTCTTTCTTGCGGAAAGAGCTGCTTGATCATGCGTGCACCACGAGATTCGAGGGACCGATATTAAACATGAGAAAATAAAAGGAACCAATCGAATTCCAAATAAAAGAAAAACAAATCTTTTTAGTTAAATGTACATAATGCTACTTACAAAATGTTTACCTGGATCGAATCAATATCCTATTTTTTAAATATATTGGCTTGGGAATGAGGATGTTTATTGCTACTCGTATAAACGCAGTGATGCGAATGCTTAGCCTGATCCAGAGATCGACAAAAGTATTTTTATCTATTTTCAATATATTTCAAAAGTAATTGCAATGCTGTCAGCCAATTTACGAACACGCTTTAGATGAAAAAAGTGGAGTTTTACAATTCATAGAGTTTAAGAGAAAACAATCGAAGTGTAAAAATTCAGATTAAATAGCGATCGATTTTTGTAAGGGTCTTTTGTTTCTGTCACGAGCTGGTTGACAAATTTCTGAAAATCCCCTGTGTTTTATCTCCCTTGGCTGGTGCTCGCAGAGCGAGTGGAAAAAATGAAGAGTTCTCAGTCACGCAAAGATTTGTCAATCCCGGATGACAGAGCGTCCCGACAAGATATGAAAACTGCGTACCTTCGTTCTTTCGCATTTTAATGAAATCGATGTTGTCAAAGCTTAAAAAAGAAAAGATGGTTGCAAGAGAGGAAGACATAAATAAATAAACGGTGAAGGAAAAATCCATAACGAGACTAATTGGAAGCGGAAAGAAAAAAGGGAATGCGGAGGTAGTGATGCGTGTACATCAACGAGGCTCCCCGCAGCAGAACCTCTTTCGCATCGTTCCTATTTTCGTACCTCGTGAGTGAGGACGAGAACGAGAATGGGTACGAGAAAATCGTGAATTAGCTGTGACGAGTGGGTCACGGAAATATACGTTGGAAATGTCATCGTTATCTCTGGGAATGCCTCGGCCGGAATTTCTAATTAACGCCCTCATGCCGGTTTAATCCTCGCGAGGATGAGTGATCGTGCTTTGCCAACCCCTTTAAATTACAAAACGATCACCTCGCTTCTTTGTGTTTGTATATTCTCGGATTATAATCCGTTCAAATGTCGTCTCGTTGTGCGGCCGTGTATATACGTTTGTGCGAGACGGGTCTCATGATCGATTGTGAAAAGGGAAGAAAGAAAGAGTTAACCCAATAAAATGTTCAGTCCGGACGATGTGACAGCTTGGCTGCGTAGGTGCTCGACGTCAAGCCCGTTGTAAAGAGTCTGCCATCCGATGGCTTTTTGTTTGGACTTACAAAATTCGTTGCTCTAAAACGATTCATTTTTGATTTCATTATCTATCATAGTTATTCCATTGGATTTTGATTATTATTTTTTACCCTTCAAATTATATGAACCAATATTTAGGATCATCCAATATCATCTTCGAACGAGACACTTCGTATAATCTTAATTTTCTAAAGCTGTTGGACCCATCTTTTTGAGCATGAGCATGAAAAAACTTTGAAAATATGACGACAAATCTAAGATACACGATAATATAAAATAAGGAATGTCTAGCCCTTTTCATACTTGTCATGAATTGTAGTCTCCTCATTCCAGCGACGATTCGTATATCGGAGAGAAAGTGAAGCGAGACCGTGATACCGAAGATCGAAACGGCAAAGGAGCGAGGAGGAAGAAATTTCGGTTGTTGGTTGAAGGTACTGTCAATCGCGCAACCCCTTTTCCAATATGTATGGATGCGATGTCGGCAAACGCAACTTGGAACGATTAGATGTTCGATTCGTATCAATATTTACTTGCTCGGGTGGGCAGAAATACGAGGAAGCTGTAAAGGATGCGAGGAGGAGATTGAGAGAAGAAAAGGGAAGGGAGGGATGAAGACAGATAGGTCGTTCCTGTTATACTCTCGCATCTGTACGGACGTACATACGTAACCTCTGGCTGTTTCTGTCGCAAAATAGCGACGCTGTATAGAGACGGACAGTGTGCTATTCGACGTATTTGCCCGTGCCGCGAAGCAGATACGGCGGATTCCCAGGAGAAGGCGTGCCATCGGTCCCGTGGATCGGCTTATACCTTGAGAATCTTCGGTAACCTAGCTCTCTCTTTTTCTCTGCCCGCAGCGAACTACTCGAAAAGCTTCGCCGTCTATACGCCACACAAATACGCAAAACACATAAGCAACCCTCCGGCGTCTTGGCCACCCTTGGATGGCTAAATTTGTATATTATCTACGTACATGCATCCAGAAGTGTATATTATGTTTTCGGATAGTGTATACGTGTAGGAAATACATAAGCATGCAATAACGTGCTATGAACTCAAAATTATGATAATGGTAAGTACAAATAAGAGGAAGAGCAGCTTTTTCTCTTCGCAGTGCTCTTGGGACTGACACAAATCCAGACACACACTACTTCATGTTTATTCACTCCTGCACACATTTATACCTGAGAGGAATACGTGTAAGCAGTGTTTTACTATCGGAGTTTACTGGTAGAGAAAACGAACCGAGACATTTAAGCTTTTATGGACTTTTCATTTGAGTGCTATCAAATATTTATCTACGAAGACATCGATGGAGGGAATGAAATATATAATGAAACGTCAGCGATGCATCTAAGTTTTGATAGATTGTTGGATATACGTAACTGTAATTATAATCTGTGGAAAACCGGCCAACCATCTTGAGTGGAAATCATCGAGTTTCATCAAGAATCTTGTCTTAGATAGGTCCAAGTCTTCCTCAAGATTCGTTTTTCATGTTAAAGTAAAGTTGATTATTTTTGAACCTGTGACAGGAGCATATGAAATAGCCGACATAGAAGAAAGTCCACGGGCCAACAGTAAAAAAAACAGAAAAAAAAAGTAGTATCCGCTGAAGATAAAGAGCGATGGAGTACAGAGAAGGCCGCTCGGACATGGAACGTCCTGGTCTTGTTTGAGGACATATCCATACCCGTGTACGCATATATGTGTGAGTGTATACCGAGGAGGCAAAGAGAGGCGCGAATTTGAGGATAAATGCAACATGTATAGAGATATACCTGAGTAAAGTCCTCCTCCCAACATCCTCTCTATATACCAAGTAATACGTAAATTGTGTATATTTATATACATAATGTATTTGCATACATATATCCATCATGAAAGGACGAGGCTACGATGAGAAGAAAAGGTATATTGCGCGAGTGGCCCATGGAGGCAAACACCATACCGTGAGCGAGGGAAAAAAAAGAAAGAGGAAGGGAGTGAGGAAAAAAATCATAAAACGAGAACGACAAGTTTCAAACCTGGACGCCTCTCGCGCTTTTCTGTTCACCGAGGGTGGGAAAGCTACGGGGAAGCCGAGAGGAAGGGGGCTCCGGTGGCACGGTAACGCCGGGCAATTTTTCAATGGCTCCGGCCGAGCTTGAATTCTCGTTAATTTTTACTTTCTCTCGCCATCCGCCACTGGGCTCACGAAGGGAAGAGAAATTTTCCTCGTTCTCTCGCACATACATTTTTTTCACTTTTCTTTCCCTATCTTTTTGTCTCTCTCCCACGTTCTTTTTTTCTCCTTCTCTTTCTATCTCTCTCTCTCTCTCTGTCTTTTCGTATACGCTTTTCCTCCATTGTCCATTCTCCTCTAGCGTTCAGCTGTAGAAGCAAGCTCGCTCGGCAACGATAACAGTGAAAATGCAGTGGACCGCGCATACCCTGGCTCGCTCGCAGCACTCTTTTTCTTTCCCTGGTGCTTCCTTTCATTCCATCCTTCTCTTTACTCTCGTCCTTCTCTCTTCCAAGCTTTTCGCACAGTTTTCCTGGAATCCCTCTTTTACTCGCAGTCCTACCTCGTCCCTTTTTGTTCCTCTCTTTCTTCTGTGTCCGGAGCATTCTCGAATTCGACCGCACTCCGCCGCCATTACACATCAAACCTACGCAGTATTTTATTCCGTACACATATAGGGATACGAGCACGCATACCTATATCTACATTCAGAGTGTCGGACTCTGCGTGGAGAAGCCTCTTTCCCACGTCGACAGCTATGCCTGTCGATAGCAACACTCTCCAATAAAGCGGATTTCATCTCGGCTCGTTCGAACCGGAGCAGCCACGTACACGCTACTTTCATTCCAACAACATACATTCTATAGAGAAGGATTTCTGCGACGAAATCGCGGACCACATACACAAGGATCTAGGCAAATAGATATATAAAAGAAAAGACGTAGAGAAAGCGTGATATACAATACACGAAATAAGATGCTAATAGAGACAAAAGGGACAAATTTACTTCTTGTCTGATTTTTCCGGTGTGGTAAGAAAAATAATACTTATTTTATTAAAATAATCAGAAATAAAAAGCAAAGTAGCAGAAAAAATATTTTACACCTTTTCAACGAAATAGAAACATTCACATAAAAAAATGACTAAAGAATATAATCTCAAAACTTACTCCTACGTCTCGCGATGTAACTCTCGCCGCAATGTCGAGAGTCAACTGACTGATTTTTTGTTCACGCGTCGAGCACGTTCCCCCTCCAACGGTCGACGCGCCCCCCGATTGGTTAGCGCTCGCTCGCCGGGCCTTGACCGATTCGGAGAATCTGTCTTTTTTTACTCGCGCGAACACTGTTTCTACGAATTTCGCTCGAGAAAAATATTTCTAAGAATACGATTACAAAGGCGGTATTCCTCTTCCCCGGGTTTGAAATGGAAAATATTACGTGCATATTTCTTTGAAATTCCCGTCTCATTTTTGAGATACAAATTTAAAAAAAAATTGATTACATACTTACAAATAATTTATGTACGCGAGTACATCTCTTTTACAACTTGTAAATTGAAATCAGTATATTTTAAATGTAATATTCGTCTTAAAAATATTCGTGTTGAAAAATAACAAGAAAATTAGGAAAAATGACACGTACCGTTTTTTTTAAACGAATTCGACGCGCGTTGACACAAGCGAACGGGACGCGTGATTGGATTTCGTACGTGTCGTATGCACGGTAGAAATACGCTGATTGCTTGTACTAACCGCAACAATCTCATAGCGAGAGCGTCCAGAGGCCTCGACCGGTGTTTCCTCATTTCGAGCCCTCCTCCTGCTCTTTCTCCTGCTACTCTCGTGTATCCTTTCCCACTGCTTCATTCTCTCGTTTGCGTACGTTCAACTTCCCCCTTGAATACAGCAAGAGCACAACCACAACATGAAATCCCGTTCGATGCATGATGCGTGACGATGCGAGTTAACGACAGTTTCGTACATTGCTGTCTTCTCTCTGTCAACTTGAGTTGACGGAATTCATGTCTCGCAAATAATCTCTGCACTATAAAGTTGATTAATATCGATGTAGACTTGAATACGAATCTAGGTTTCCGAATAATTGTTTATCAAATAAATTCAAGGACACTCGCAATAAAATTTTGTTAACAAAATAACTAAAAATTCCTAAAATCCATAAAAATTAAAAAATAAATTTAGTAGAAAATTTTCGCAGTTTTCGTAGTATATGGCTTTATCCACAGACGATATAAGAGAGTGCAGAGGGAACGAAAGTAAAAGTGTAAGAGGAAGGGAGGAGAGAAGGATGTACAAAATTTACGTGAGCATTTCTCCCGTACAAGCATTAACCAGGTGTGGCTACACATAAATTTCACATCCCCGTGCATATTTCAGACCGATGTGTGTGCTATGTCTCTCCCCTTCACACTCTGTTTCTGTCCCGAAGTATTACGCCTCGCGTCTTTGCCAAACTCGTTTTAGACTCGCGCACCTTTCTATGGGCACTTTCTAACGCTGTCAGCGCAATATTTTAAAATTTTCCATTGACATATCTTTTGTAAATATTATCCGCATTTTTCAAGTTTATGCGAAAGCATTTGCAAATTTACATACCAGGAACTCAAATCATTCAAACAAAAATTCATTTTTTTCGAGTGAACTCGATTTTCATTGCAAAAAGTTGCGAATCAATATTTGGATTTGGTTTATTGGACAGTTTATTGAGAGGGACTGAAATTAGTTAAAATCGTATCGAAAGCCCTTGTACATCGGTGTTGCGATGGGAGAGAGCTCAAGGAGAAAGTTACCTGACCGATCTCGGAGTTAACTTTGGTTACGCAGAGAGAAAGCGTTGCCCACACCCTCGTCTCTATCACTTTCTCTCGCAGCCTTAACGCTCCGAGGGGCCGGGGGTGGCTCGCAGGAGGTTGCCGAGAGCAAAGGATGGGGATGAACCACGCTCTTCTCTCCCCGTTTATTCTTCCTGTGCGCGCGTAACTGTAACCCTAAATCACCGAGGACCGGCCAACCCGGGCGTTCGCTCGGAATCCCACCTAATTGCTCCCCGCTACGTTTAAATTACTTAAACCGAAATTAGTTTCAGGATAGTTGAAAAGAATGGTCGGGTTTAAGGCTCCGGAAAATCCGAAGAAAATCGCGATCGTGGCAGGAAAGGCTAAAACTACCCGTTCTATAAAGCTTCTGGCAAAAAAATGTTTTTGCTCCGACATGATTTTCGCCCCGCTGATGTTACATGGATACACTTCACAGTTATTCTTGATGAAAAATTCTCGAGTAACGAAATATTTTTTTCAGATTTTTTTTTTTTCAATTTTCTCATAGGTGATAAAAGTACTTTATCAGTCCCGTTGGATATCCAATGCGATTGCTTTCAGTAAAATTGAAAAACGAAAGAAATGCATCTTAAATATCCAAGATCCCCAAGTATTGAAATAAATATAAAAAACACTTTTTTGTTTACACCAGCTTCAGTGACAGTTTCAATTTTTTCATTCAAATATCCGATAAATTGTGAAGTAAAAAAAGCATATTTTCGATCGTGACTTTTAAATGCTTGATTCAGTTTGTAAAAAAAAAAAATTCAATTTTCGCGTCCCGCCTCGGACGATATACGGGTGGGATTTCGAGAGCTTTATAGTCGCGCGGGACAGTCGAATTTCTCGACTATATATTTTGTTTGCGCGAAAATAGAGACAAACAAAGAGGAGCGAAGGGGGAAAAAGAGAGTTGGAAAAAGAGATGGATACACGGAGAGCGAGATGGGGAGAGATTAAAGAGAGGAGGAGGGCAAATGTACGTGAGAAGAGAGAAAAGAGGGAGAAAAAGAGAGCGAGAGAGAGCTTGTCGGTTGTGTAAGCCCGAATGGACGGTAGGAATCACACTAGTCGATTACCGTTATTCCGGTCAATCGATGCAACAACGCCCACGGACACGCCTGACTCGTTAGACCCCATGTGTGTCCACTCGATTTCCGCGCGCGACAGTACCGCGGGGGATTCTCACGCGGGTCCGCCGCTCCGACACGGCACAGGCGCGAGAATGAAATTAATGACTGGACAACCAAACACATACTCCGTTCGGCGATCCTTCAACAGATCGTCCCTCATTCTGCAAAATTATATTGTCAAACGTCCGCTATATTTCTGATTTTTGACTCCGAACCTCATGAACCGAGAGATAACGTCCCGTCAGAAATCTTTCACTTTTGAATATTATGGACTCTGGAAATCAAACGTTCGATTATCAGTAATATTTCACCCACAAAAAATGAACGGATTAAATTTTTAAAAGGCAATTTCTTAAAAAATCACATAACAAAAATCTGAAAAATTATTAATTTTACTAATAATATTGAAAAATATTTTTAATTCGTTCTATTCCTTAAAACGTTTCACACGAATATACACTGAGCTTCGAAAATAATTCCTCGAAGTGCGTGCACGCGCTTGGCATTAATCCTGTCTGGGAACGAGAGTGGAATCAGTCGTTAGGGAAAAGTCGCTGGTGTGCATATAATTCAAGAACGTCGGGCATCGATCACGTTTGTAATTAGTAGCAATACCGGTAGACCGGAAGAAACTTCCTAGTAGAACGAGAATAAACTAAATGGCTACTTGTTTTTGTTTCCGCGAATTTCAGAACGAATCAGAAACTCCGTGGGTACAAAACTCGACAAAGTTACAGTAAAGCGTCCTTCTAAATACGTGATCCACCCCGTAAATAATTGCACGAGGTGGATGAAACAAGTACACGCTCATCCGCACTCACAATCGTCCACATCAGCAGACACGAAGCGAAACGACGAGACTTTTCCGTAGTACACACGACAAACATTTGACAGCTTGTACGCATAATATTAATATATTATACCCATACATATGTCGAAGTGACTCTTCACACAATTTCCGCAGGGATGTGACGCGATGCAAAAAAAAGCGAAAAAGCATCAAGGACTTGTACAATACACGCGGAAAGATACTCACAGAGGTTCGCAGGTTGCACACGGCGTTGTGTAAATAGAGCAAGAGTTGCCGAAAAAGGAAACGTCGATGGTACAAATACTGTGATACGCGCGTTAATCCTCTCCCTCGACTCTTATCGTGGATTCGATCGGACCGGGACACGCGAAATAATTGTCGCTTTCAATTTGGTAATGATAACATTGGTCAACTATAACGTAAACACAAATTATACCGGATATTGATATTTCTTCACCGGTTTTATCGAATTGTAAATTATTGGGAAATAATGGAGAGTTTATTTTATTACGAAGTTCGATTACAATTCGATTATCAATAATTTAATGTTAATTTATTTGTAATATTTTGGAACAAATTTTTAGTTATTTGAATACTTTTGAGTAATTTGAATGTTTTATCAAACAGAAGTGCCTTTGAGTACATAATTATTTCTTACGTTCCGAATGTTTTTTAAATTTTGTGTTTGCATGAAAAGAAGTTTTTTCCGTTGTTCGCTGAAGCGAACTCCGACACCGCCCCCGTCTCCGTAAAAAAGGAGACGAAGAAGAAGAAGAAGAAGAAGGAGAAAAAAAAGAAGGAATCGCGACAAGCTCGCATCAGTGGCAAAATTATGAAAATATTTGTGCATAGTGGAGAAACGAGGAAAGACCCTCGAGACGTCGCATATTTTGACAGCGAGAATTCAAGAGTTTCCCCGAGCTCTTCGTACTTTTTTCGTTTATTTTTCACGAGCGCGACACATTTCGTCGGTCTCCTCCTTGTATCTTTCGGACGAATTTTTCTTTACTGCCGCGCGCCTTGCTGAAATGACTTTCGGCTGTCTCTTCCTCGCGTCTGCTCCTTCACTTTCCTTCTTCACTGCTCCTTCCATTCCTTTTCCTCCTCTTTTTCCATTCTCTCCCGCGACATACTTATTTTCTCTCGTATTCTGCTCGGTTTTAGATTATTATCATTGTTCGCGTTTCCATTCCTTTTTTTTCCACCGTCGTGTCTCGTCTTTTTTTTCCTTATCTTTTCGGTTTTTTTTTTCACGTAAAATTTCACCGTTGAAGCCCACGCGAAGATGCGACTCCTTATTCGCTTCTCGTCGTCCTCTGTATCTTTCTCTTTTCTTCTTTAAAAAGCGCATATCCGAGCGCTCCGAGGAAAAGAGGAAAAGAGTGTGTGTGTGTGTGTGTGCCCGCTACTCGTTCGGCATCCCATGGGATAGACGGGTCGTCTCATTAGGCGCGATTCAGCATCACACAACGCCGCGTCAGATGCCTGCCTTCCAGATTGTTCCATTTTCCTTCATACATATTTAAATTATTGAAATTTCGGTATTACCATATTCCATTGATTTATCGATACCTCTGTCCTACTCGGTCATCCCCTAACTTTCTCTCTCGCTCTTTCACTCTGTATCTTTCTTCCTTTCTCGCGTTGAACGATTTCATGCAGGATCATCTCACCCGGAGAAAGGAATCATACCGGCGAAGGAGAAAACGAGTGCCTCGGAGCTCGGAGCCTCTGGCAACTTCCCTCATTCCACTCTTAATGTGAATCCCTTTTTTTCACAATTTGACACTGATCATAATTCACGCACGATTTTTGCTTCGCGATTTCACCATATAACGGGCTGCATTATATTTTTATTATTTTATGGTGAACGATGTAATGAATAAATTTTTTAGTGGTTTGAGACATTTTTATTTGAAATATAGATTGATATATAGAAAAAAAAAATGTAGAAAAAAATTTGTAGACTGCAATTATGGGTATAATAATTTTGCTAATTTAATTTGGTATGTCGTTGAAAAAATGGAATCTCTCGTCAATGAAAATTTTCTACAATTTTTACAAAATTTTGCCAATATAAAGTCGCTTCTCTACGTAGCAAAAAAAATTAATTATTTTTTAATAAAGCTGCAGCGCGATACACACAATTTCATTATATTACTTCAAGTTAGCCTGAAATTTTCCGTAATTTAAACAAAGCAAATTCGTCAAGAAGAACGAGAGAGTAAAAATACCTGAGAATTTAGTCATAGCCGGAGAGCTGAGGATCCGGAACGTATAAGGTAGAAAATTAAATTAAATTGTATTATAAAAAGGAAAAGCGCGGGTCTCGGATGTTTCAAGTTCCGCTCGTCCAATTACTTACAATTTGCTTTCCCTCATCACGCAGCCCCGTCCATCATTCTTCCTGAATATTTTCAATGGTGCTTCGGTGATATTAGTCGAGGGCTCTCTCTTCCATCCTTATGGTCAGGCACACGACAGGCGAATACAGCAAAACTCTGCGAGGCAGTAACCAGCTAACGCTTCTGCAAACTCGCTCCGGACGAGAGTTTACAACTTTACAACCTATAAAGCCCATTCGGTACTTTTCTAGTACCCGAGGAACGAATATATATATACATATACATAGTGAATAGAAAGAGAAAGAAAAAGAAGAGTAAAATAAGTGTTTTGGTCAACCCTGGCTGCTTCGAAAATACGTGACATGGAAAACCCTCTCGGAACGATCCTTCGTAAACGCAGCTCAGTTTCTTCTCTTCCTTTCTAAACCGTCTCTGTCCTTCCCCTTCGATCTTCCGCCCTGTCTCACTCGTACTCTCATGTAGCCTCTTATCCTCTCTCTCTCTCTCTCTCTCTCTCTCTCTCTCTCTCTCTCTCTCTCTCTCTCTCACTCTAGTACAATAAATCTGTATCCATCTATCCATCTTTTACTCCTCTCAACTGCCAAACTGTGTCACCGTTGTCTCCGCATGAAATAAGGTCCCCTCGTATCCTCCTCTTCTTCTAATCCTTCTCCCAAGCCCCGTAGACCGTTTTCCCTTTTCTCTCCCCGTCGTCCCGGGCGTGCAGGAACAACATCTCGCGCGTCCTGACTCCTTGCGTCCCTCGCCAGTCGCTCCCTGATAAGTTTCAGTATACAAGCCACCTCGTAGGTACTACAACACGGGGTATACACGAGGAAACGAGACGACCAAACAGTTTTACACCTATTTTATGAGCTCCGATATTGCATTCAGACCGGGGTTGCGCGATAGCGCACGCCAACCTCTTCTACACACACGTGGATCTACTCAGGTTTTCTTTAATGTGTATATCTATATATTTTTGTAGATGTGGGTGTGTATATGTATAGCTATATATATACATATATATGTATAGACGAGAAAGGAAAAGGTGCTTTTCGAACGTAGGTGCAATTCGTGTACGTCGGAGCTCTCACAATGTCGTTGTCTCTCTTTTCCTGCTGCCAACCCCCTGCCAACACACTCCCGGAGAAAATATATTGGCTCGAACGATCACCCGCTATTCTAGCCAAGCTTCTCTCCGTACGGAGAGAGAGAGAGAGAGAGGAGAGGAAGTTGATACACGACACGTTAACGCGTTCTCATAGGAAAACGAGCCCCGTTGCCCGTCAAGGGTTTTCGCAGTCGTTAATTTTCGGATGGTAACGTCATAACTTATATAACTCGTTATTTTTTTTTACTCTCCTTCGTTTTTTCGTTTTCCGTCACGAGATTCCAGCGCTCTCGAATCCAGTGACAGGCTACGGCGTGCACGTAAGGTCGCGAGTTTAGGAAAAAGTAATCGATGAGGTGAAATTCAATTTTTTGCGGAATATCGAATGTTGATGTATTCACTTTGAAAGTCTCGTTATGCGTTTTTACTCATTTTTGAATAATTGACGGGCTCGCTCTTTTGCGGGGGCGAGGATTGAAATCACTTCGCGTTTTACTGCGTGCATTACAACATATATAAACGATAATGGCATAAACGAAAGTTCTTCAATCCAATTTTATGTCCGACTGCGCGTACTCGAAGGATACGAATATAGGGAAAAAAATCGATCGAGCATAAACTCAATTTTTTGAGATTGAATGAAGATGTACTCGGGAACTCTCGTTAGTTTATATGATACAAATTACGCGTATATACTTTTTACTGATTTCGGAATAATTGAGGAGCTCTTTCGTCTTTCAAGAGCGAGATTGAAATCACTCTCGCGCACGATTCGCTGCAGAATGACGTGCAGCATGAACGAGCGTACATAAATACTTCGCTGCTCATTTTTGATGCGATCGCAGTGATCCTTGTGACATCTCAACCGGGAATTTTCTCCAGTCGGATTTCATAGTTAATTATTATCGCGGAAAGGAGGCAGCATAACGCCCTCTCCCCTCAGCTATCCGGCGCATACCTCGATGGAGGATTGCTCGTTATGCCCGGTCTCTAACGAGTTTTACCCTCCAGCCACTCGGCAATCAAGGGAAAAAAGATCGCGAGTTACAGAGTCGCCTCTTTGCGAGCGCGCTTCGACGACGGCCGACGAAGACGGAGAAGACGTCGGGAACGGAGGACGACTTCAGCAACTATACAACGCGGATGCCATGGAGAGGAGAAAAAAAAAAGATACGAAAAGAGAGAATACCGTGAAGCAGCAGATGACATGCCGCGCTCGTCTTACACCCTTTTACCCAGAAAACGACTCTTCCAAGTCCAGATTCGAGTTACTTCGTTATAAAATTGAGCCCACTCACTGTAGGTTTGTCCTTCCTGTCTCACTGCTTCTCTCTTTCTCTTTTTGCCTGATCGTTGTAAACAATTCCTTGAATTCTCGAGTCTCGCCTGTTTTTGTACCGTGCGCTCATTGCAAAGCTGGATCGAGAATAGGAAAGAGAGAGAGAGAGAGAGAGAGAGAGAGGGAAAGAGGCAAAGAAAGTGTACGTTTGAACAAATCGATTTCTTCTTTTTTCAAATCCGCCTCGCTACTCGGTGAACTTTCCTCGTTAAAGGGATAGGATGTAAGAGAGAAAGAGAAAGAGAGAGAGAGAGAGAGAAAGGCTAAGAGAGCCCGTGTTGTAATTATCCGACAAACGTCGCCCGAAAGTCGAGAAGGAGGCTGAAGAGAGGACGAGCTTTTGTTACTATCATTCCACTATTGCTGGCGCCAGCAAGGATTGTTTTTTTTTCTTCACGTTGCCCCTTTCATTTTTCTTTTTTTTTTTTATGTCCTGCACAGTAGCTCAGGGTATGCACTTTTCTCCCTTTTGTCTGTGCCGGGTGACGCGAGCTTTTATCCACCTTTCTTCGTAAATACTTTTTAGATCTCGATTTACTCCCTCTCGGCGTGTGTGCACAAGCATTTTGGATCTCACCGTCAGAAAGTAGGAGAGAAAGCTTCTCTCTCTCTCTCTCTCTTTTTTTTATTTCATCGTTGGTGAAAATGGGCAAGGGCTTTGAGTTTTACCCAGAAGGTTCTTGTCAGTTCTTTATCTACTTTTCTCCACAATTGTCTTCCTCCTTCCCTCTTTGTCCCTGTCTCTTCCTCTCTCTCTCTCTCTCTCTCTTCCCCTCTCCCTCTGTCTTTCTCTACAAGTTGACGACGTTCGCCTATGTAGGTTTAACTACGTTCCCAGACGTGTCCCAGGTGCTCCGAACCCCATAGTCGTTTACCAGTATAGACTTTATTACCAATAAAGCCAATGACGGGATTCGTGTCCACCCGGATGCGTAAATCGTTGCATTCGCCGCGCCACGATGCTGTACCATAGAAAAGAGCTATATCGGTGTCACCAGCCTCCGCGTTCAACCCTTGTGAACCTCGAATCTTCCTCTCTCTCTCTCTGTTTCGCTCTCACTTCCCTTAACATTTTTGATTCCCCACTGTACGCCCCACCGTCGAACTCACATTTCTCCCAACTTGTTTGAGCCACGCTCGGACGCATCCACCGTGTGCGTCATTTCCTTCATTTCTCTTCTCTCCTCGTGAGCCCTAGAATTAACGGCTGGAGAGGTCTCAAAGACGTTCCTTAAGCGCAGACGAGACGAAATTGAAATTTCGAAACAACGCGACTGGTGCCAATTTTCGCTGGAATTTAGCATGAGACGAAGAGAGAGACACAGAGAGATGGGAAGAAATATGTGTATATACGTGAATACATATGTATCTTTGTATATAGATGATGAGGGAAAACGATCTGCACCCGATCATTCTGGGAACATGCTTTCCTCTTATTTTATCAATTCCGCAAATTTCGTCCAATGTTACGAAGGCGACGAAATAAAATTACAACGAAAAAATTCGTAAATGAAATTCGACCTCATCGACTATTTTTGTACATCAAAATAATTTTAAAAACTCAAAATCCCAACAAATTTCGAGAACTGCGTAAAAAATCAACATCTGCCAATCGCGCCGAATATTTTTTTTTTGCCCTTTAGCCGAATTTCACCGAGCGACTCGTTTTTTCCCCCTTTTTCTGCTTCAAAGTATGTTCCGTGTTTTCCGTGCTTTTTTCAGCCCAAATGGTTTACAGGATCGGCGCGTAGGTTGCGAGGCGCGAAAGGACGCTTCGTTGGTCCCGCCTAGAACGAGAGCGGAGGAAAAAACAGAAAGGTCGAGATGGGATAACGTATGCACCGCGAGGCCGGGAAGCTCGAAAGCGGCTTGTCTCGCGAGCCCCGATCGAGTCCTTCAATTAAATTCGCTACATCCCGTTAGCTCGTACACGTTATAAGATATTTGTACGCTAAAACACACGTGCGTATGTGCACGATGCGTATGTGTTTATGTACACAAAAATACGTACTGCATACATGTATGTGTATGACGGATTATATATTAAACATAGATATATAAACGCGTATCGAGAATCGAGGCTTGATATTTAGTCATGCAGGTTGGGCACACGAGGGACATGCGCGCGGCTTTGCATTAACATCGTGTCTCACGCATTTATCGCACGAATTACATTTGAACTCACCAGTGTGATTAATGCCAGCGTAAATGTATTTGTTTTACTGGTTGGTTATGAGCCTCTCCGCTCCGTTAACTGGCAATTTTGCCCTACGATCGAATGCACACCACTGCCAATTTCATCACGCTTTCGAGCTTCACAGTTTTTGAGCTTCCTCGTTTCCCAATTTACCATTTTCCATTATGAGATGGATTATGGACAGAGGGAGATAATTTTTATTCTTTGCTTATTACAGTCACGGGGTTTCGTGTAATAATGTAGTCTTTGCAAGATAAAAAAGTCTGACTAAAAAAATTATCAAAATAATGATGATTTTTCGCTTCTACGCTTGTCTGATCATATCCCGACATTACTACTGGCAGTGGAAAATCCCATTATATGAACGGGCACGCGTCAATTCTCTTGTATATTCGATTTTTTTTGGGTGGATCAGTAATTTTGTAGTAATTCGACTCAAGGATAAAGCTTTTTACGAATTGTTGCAAAAAATTAAAAAATAAATCTTCCTCTCCCATCTCATCGATGAGTCTACTTTCTATACGATTGCCCGTACATATATAAAAGGGATCAGAATTGTACAAACTTCCGTTGAGAAAGCAACGATAAAAAACACGATCAACTGATTTATAACCCTTGTAGACTCGTTAAACTGATTCGATAGATTAAACTGGCCTCACTCCGGCCCCACGTCTCCGAGCAAAAACTGTCCTCTAGGTCCTGTGTGTGTATCCCCATGTGTGTGGTTTGCTATTTTATTTGTTTTTTTTTGCTCGGCACTTGTTTTTCGTTTTTCATTTCGTTGGTGTTTTTCGCCTGGCCAGACGTTTTGTCTCCTTGCTCCCTCGCAGCTCTGTCTCACTCTCGCGCTCGTTCCCTCCGAGGAGGCTTTTTCACTTTTTTATTTTCTCGGAGTATTTGAGGATCTCGCCAACGGTTCCATCCGTTTCGGGAAATGTGAAAGCCGCGAGGAGCTTTACTGCCTGGATTAAACCAAAAACGTGGGGCTTAGAGGCTACGCCATGTTAATGTTGAAGGTTCGAGCCCAACATCCTCTCTCTTTTACTCTTTTTTACGTTCCACCGTCCTCACGTTTTCGACGGAATTCCAATATTATCGCGCTGAATAATGTCTCTTTTCGACGTTAAGATACTTGGGAAGTTGTGAGGTCGCAAAAGTGGCGACAAAGAACGGGATCAAATAAAGCTCCGTCTGTGAAAAGGTTTAAATAATTACCTTCTAACGCGTAGACTCGGAAATGCAAACAAAAACAATTACTGCAAGGTGACGAAAATTACGGATTTCTTCATTTCTTATTATAATAGTATTAAAAATAATAATATAATAAATAATAAGAAACACCGTACCCAAGTTTATGTAATTCTTTATAATTTCCAAAAAATACCATGAATCTTCAAAATTAAAAAAAAATTAATAAATACTTTTCATCATGTATGAAATCTGCAAACTTGACTGTTTGGCATGACGTCACTAAAAATTTCTATACGGAATATTGTAAGAAAAAAGAAAAATTGATTTTTAGCTTGCAGTGATAAGGTTTCGCAAGTTCGATTCCAAATATGTCGAGAAGCTTTATCGTGCATGCTCTCGTAAATTATATTCGTACTCAGATAGGAGGTAATCTACTAGCGATGGAAGAGGAGGAAAACGAAAGGGTGAGAAATTTAGATTTCACGGTCGCCGTATGAACTTCGTATCTAATATGTATTGCCGCTGGTTCTTGCCCAAAGCTTCTATAAACTATGATAAGAATTTAATTGTATTTTACGATAATTCTCCGTATTTTCCGGTCTATGAGTAATTTTTCTCTGCATTTCTTGAATCGTCGAAATTCGATAACTGCAAAAATTTATCAAATAATTAAAATTATAAAAAATGTAGTTCCAGTTTTTAAAAGATCACAAAATATCAGGAGTGTGATTGAAACCATTAATAAATAATTCTTCGAAATTATAATATGAATTGGAATAACGGCGAGCAGAGAAGAATCGAGAAATAAATGAATTTTGGAATGTCGAAGGAACAGCGAGAGCAGGGAAAAAAATCGGAAGGAAAGGATGAGAAGCGAAGTGTGTCCTGGGTGCGATAGGAGACGCTGAAGAGTACAAACTTACCGAGGCGTAAAAGAATGTATTGATCTGGTCTGACATATAACATCTACGAGCGCATGGGACAACCCGTAAGACCGAAGACACTGATGTATATGCGTTCTGCAGCCTTCTCGCTCCTTCTATGTCGCTACCTGAATTCCTTCTGCAGATCTTCTAGATCGAGTCTGTCTCCAAAGACCGGCAAGATATTTTGCTCTCTTATTCCTCTCCTCTTTTCGGCCCTCTCGGAATCGCCCCGATGCAATATAAAATTTCTAAGAAAAAGGCTTCAACGTTAGGGAAAAGAACGCAAGCCCGAGAGTAAGTGATAAAAGGTGAATTGTGCTGAAATTTTCAATGAACATATTTGAAAGGAATTTATCGAATAAAAATTTGCATCATATTGACGGAATGCCAAACGTTCTTGTTTCTAATTTCTTTTTCACTTTTCCCCGCCGAGATGCTTTGACAAAATATTTTCGTTAAGATGGAATCTTGGGACTAGAGTAAAAAGGGAGGAAAATCGAGGCTCGGTCAGAACAAAGCAGCTCTTTTGTTTTTCGAGTTTTAAATTTTAATTTCCATATCGATCCTTTGAAAGTCTGTTGAAGTCTGGTATTTTACTGACAAGATAAAATTCTATGGACCTGTTCAAAATTTTCACAAAATATCCAGAAAATATTTCATAATTTATTCTCGAAATATTAACAATTTTTCACAAACAATTTATAACTAAAATATAAACTTAGGAGACTGAAAAAAATGCTCTCAGATTCAGAAAATTTAGCGAGTCCATTCTTAGGAGGAGAGCAAACAAAACAGGCCTTGTCTGTGATCTCCAACGTCTACACGCAACGGAAGTTTTATTTATTCATTCGGAGATGTGGCTTCGGCGACGTGCACTTGAAAAATCTTTTATAGCTGGTCTCTCGAGCACGAACGTAAATACGTGTTCTTTAACGGCCTGGAAGCACCAAACCACCCACTCCTCTCTCTCGTTGACACTTATTCCAGCGAGGAAACGAGTCCCGATGTGTAAACCGGTAGGATGAGAGAACTTCGCTCATACTTTGCTTGCACATTCATGTATATTCGTCGGTGACTGTCAAAACGGACTCTCTGTTCCGTTCTTTTTCTCTCGTTTCGTATGATTTGGCAGCGCCACCTGACAATCTCGCGCAATCTCGAGTTGTCCATTTTTCTGTATTTTTCATCAGATGTGACGTATCTCGGAAAATTGCGAAGTAAATAATCTTCAATAGATATGAGAGAACGATCTCGACGTGACGGTGGCTTTGACAGAACGAGACAGTTGCCCGATTTAACGATTAACGCAATTTTTCTTCTAATTCGTTAACGCTCGAGTATTTTTTTTCTATTCCGTCCCCTTCGATCGTAGGACCATTTGTATCCATGGACGATTTCCGATGAGGCTATCGGAATTTTCCAAGCTCTGGAAAGGTCAATCTGGGCTTATAATCTCATTGAGCGTTTTGCAAACTTTTAATGATTTTATGAAAGATTGAAAAAATAATTGATATGTTTATAAATATTCTGTATCAATATTTTCCATGAATCTTGATGCAAGTTATTCTTATCATCAGCGAACATTTTTATTTATATATAAATGAGGAGGTGCATATTAATGCAGATAAATCATCGACGATAATGAACGCTAATTGAAATCATTTCAATCGGAAATAGTCCACGTTATTATTATCGAATTATCAAAATCGAAAGCACCGAATCCCAAATTAAAATACATGATACACAAATTTTCAAGTGCAATAAGTCAGAATGTTCAACAAATCGAGTGAACTTGATGAGAGCTTTAAAATTTTACGAATCATGTTGATTTTCGAGCACCGATTTCATATGAAATATTACTAGTTATCGATATTATCCCTCTTGAATGTTATATGAGCTCGGAACGTCCAAATGGCTTTTTTGCTTAAAAAAATCATGCATCGAACAGAAATTTACAAACCAATTACATCTTGAATTTCAAAACTTTTCTATATAAATGCCAAACATCATGTGCAACGAGAAAAATTGATTTTGCCAGCGTAACGTTGTTAAATTGTTTTCCTTATTTTTCATTTAGCAATTATCGTGCAAAATTTCTTGTACTTCTCTCTATTACAAAACTAATCACGAGCGTTACATATGAAAAAATTGGAGAGAGGTCGTGCGTAGGATGTATGTTTAACGTGTGCACGGGTGGTAGTTTCGTCAGGTAATAGGAGCACGAGATGGTCGTTGCCACGTCCAACCATTTGCGAACTAACTGCGCGCACGCTAATTCGATTGGTAACCCTCTGCACGGTTATTCCTCGCTCCCGACCTGGCCAGAGAGAGCGACTTCGTGTACCATCATCCGCAAACTGATGACTGGCTAACCTATTTTTCACTGAAACTCTCTTGGTACGGTAATAAATTTTAGTCCAAGCCTGCCCGAATTTCTTTTTATTTCCCATGAAAGTTTCCTCCATGGTTCAGATATCGAAAAAGTAATGGAGAAAAATAC